>JAODAL010061357.1:0-20365 GCA_025379985.1 Phyllomedusa bahiana | reverse complement strand
TATTTTGGCATGCAGTTTGCCACGTTTTTCGCAGCGTATTGCTCGTTATATGTGGCGAAATGCGCACCGCAATTACCGTAATCCATGGCTCTCATAGAGAGCTATGGATTACGCGTTGTCCCCCTGCGCATACAATACAATCCTATTTGACATGTCAATTGCTTGTTCTGATTACGCACTGTGTATGTCAATGGGGCCGGCCCCCAGTGCTTTGGGAATACCCGCTGATCAGCGCCACTCCCACAACACACGGTGTATTGTGGCGCGTACGATACGTCACGTGAACATACCCTTAGACACACGTGTGGTCACCTCCGGGGTTATTTTGGCGGTCAGCTGTTCCCCTGTGTCCTCCATTCTCTTGCACCTTCGTAGCTGACGTTCCCCTCTCACATCAATGGCGCATGGTGTCCACAGTCTCCACGTTTCTTATTCACAATGTCGCCATTTCTCCGCTCACGATACTTTCACCACAACAGCCACCAACAGGTCACAAGCTGCGCAGAGTCAGAAATGCCGCCACCCTCGTTCCAACTCTGATAATTCTACCCAGGACAGCGGAGAGGGATATCTGTGCAGACAGCCTATCACACCTTACTTTACCACCGGGCCAGCGCGTCACACAGGACTTCCTTCGTGAGCTGCGTGCTGCCGATGTGGACAGCAGAAAGTAGTCCTAATAATGTGGCTGTGTATAATGGACTTTGCGCCTCCTAAGTGCTTCCTCCACTGGCGGCCTCCATCCAGGCTGCGGCTCATTGTGCGACACATCTGTTCCCGCTCTAATGACACTCAGGGTTTATCAGCTCTTCAGTTCCTGCTCGTTCACTTGAAGATGCATCGCGGACGCCCCAGAATGTCTGCCCCGCCGCTAATCAGCTACTTTTGATGTCTCTAACCTTAATGGCCTCATGATGACTGTCTTTAAAATTAAAAACACATTTCAATGGACGCGCGGTAAACAAAAGTTTGGAGACCCTATTAGCAGCCGGCGAATTAATGATGCTCTCTCGACATTAAAGGGCGAAGAGAGAAAGAGGCAGAAAATGATCTCACACAAATATGGAGAAGATTGAGAGCTCCAGAGCGGCCGCGCACAATGCTCTAGGGAAGGGCACGGAGGCTCTGCCGAACAAGGTCATTAGAATCCGAGAGAATGGAAGGATCATCAGCACTGGCTCCATTCTAGTCTATGGCAGTGGGAGCTTTGCTTTTTTAGGGCACCACTGCCGTTTAAAAATGATAACTCTTCTACTTACTTCCCCCTCAGGTCGGATCCGTCCATACTGTTTGCCAGTCTTCTGTATCCTTCTGGTCTTCTTCCAAACAGGACTTCATGATTGACGTTCCACTGGCTGGTATCACCGATAGCAAGTAAGCCTTCTGAAGAGTGGTGACAGACAATGGCAAGTGGGCATTACATATAGACCACTGATTGGCTGCAAAGGACACGTGCCATTGGCTGGTATCACCAATCAGATGGAAGCCCTCTGAAGAGTGGTGACAGACCATGGCAAGTGGGCATACATATAGACCGCTGATTGGCTGCAAAGGACACGTGCCATTGGCTGGTATCATCCCAATCAGAAGAAGCCCTTCGAAGAGTGGGTGACAGACAATGGCAAGTGGGCATTACATATAGACCGCTGATTGGCTGCAAAGGACACGTGCCATTGGCTGGTATCACCAATCAGAAGAAAGCCTTCTGAAGAGTGGTGACAGACAATGGCAAGTGGGCATTACATATAGACAACAGATAGGCTGCAAAGGACACGTGCCATTGGCTGGTATCACCTATCAGATGAAAGCCCTCTGAAGAGTGGTGACAGACAATGGCAAGTGGGCATTACATATAGACCGCTGATTGGCTGCAAAGGACACGTGCCATTGGCTGGTATCACCAATCAGATGAAAGCCCTCTGAGAGTGGTGACAGACAATGGCAAGTGGGCATTACATATAGACCGCTGATTGGCTGCAAAGGACACGTGCCATTGGCTGGTATCACCAATCAGATGAAAGCCCTCTGAAGAGTGGTGACAGACAATGGCAAGTGGGCATTACATATAGACCACTGATCGGCTGCAAAGGACACGTGCCATTGGTGGTATCACCATCATGAAGAGCCTTCTGAAGAGTGGTACAGACAATGCACAGTGGGCCATTACATATAGATGCTGATTGGCTGCAGAAGGACACGTGCCATTGGCTGTATCAACCAATCAGATGAATTGCCCTCTGAAAGAGGGACGACAGACAATTTGGCTAATGTGGCATTACATATAGACCATGATTGGCTGCAAAAAGGACACGCCATGGCTGGTCATCACCAATCAGAAGAAAGCCCTTGAAGAGTGGTGACACAAATGGCAATGGCATATACATATGACGCTGATTGGCTGCAAAGGACACGTGCATTGGCTGGTATCACAATCAAGATGAAACCCCTCTGAAGAGTGGTGGACAGACAATGGCATTTGGCATTACATATGGCCCACTGATCGGTAAAAGGGACACGTGCCATTGGCTGGTATCACCAATCAGATGAAAGCCCTCTGAAGAGTGGTGACAGACAATGGCAAGTGGGCATAGCATATAGACCGCTGATCGGCTGCAAAAGTCATGTGGCATTGGTTTGTGTCAATATTTGGAAGCGAGCACTCTGAACTTGATGTCAGCCAATGCCACGTGACAACTACAGCCAAATGCCATGGTCATGAGCCATTGGCAGACATCACTGTTCAGAAGACTTGCTTCCGATCGGTGACACCAGCCAATGGCATATGACCACTACAACCAACCAGCAGCCAAAATGTTTTGGTCTCGTGTCTTTGGCTAACATCAAGTTCAGATGGCTTACTTCAAAATATTGACACAAGCCAATGGCACATGATCACTATAGCCAATCAGAGGTCTAGAGCTAAGCCTTCTGAACAGTGATGTCAGCCAATGGCACATGAACATATAATTTAGGCAGCAAAAGGCTGAAAGTGGTCATGTCTTTGGCTTTGTAAAATTTTTGGAAGCAAATTTTTCTGAATAGTGTGTGGGCCAAGGACGTAAACCTTGCACCCCAATCAGTAGCCTACACTATAGTCTTGTGCCTTTAGCTAACATCACTGTTTAGAAGGTTTGTTTCCAACCTGTGATGCCAGCCAATGGCAAATAACCATAGCATTTAGACTGCTGATTGGCTCCAGTGATCATGTGCCAGTGAATGGCATCTCTGTTTAGAGCGCTTACTTCTAACTGGTGATGTCAGCCATTGGCAAGTGACCATAGCATTTAGACTACTGGTTGGCTATAGTGATTACATGCCATTGGCTGATATCTCTGTTCAGATTGCCAACTTACGAATGGTGACACCAGTCAATGGCATATGACCACTACAGCCAACCAGCAGACGAAATGTTATGGTCACGTGTCTTTGGCTAACATCAAGTTCAGATGGCTTACTTCCAAATATTGACACAAGCCAATGGCACGTGATCACTATAGCCAATCAGAGGTCTAGAGATAAGCCTTCTGAACAGTGATGTCAGCCAATGGCACATGACCATAGACTTGAGGCTGCTGATTGGCTGTAGTGGTTATGTGCTATTGACTTGTGTCAATATTTGGAAGCAAACCTTCTGAACAGTGATGTCGGCCAATGGCACATGATGTCTGCAGCCAATCAGTAGCCTACACTATAGTCTTGTGCCATTGACTGACATCACTGTTAAGAAGCTTACATCTAGACCTCTGATTGGCTTCAGTGATCACGTGCCATTGGTTTGTGTCAATATTTGGAAGTACAATACATGGAAATCCATAAAGAAGCATTTATGCTATTTATCATACATAAAAAAAAACTTTGAGATTTTTAGTTCACACATTTTGATCAAAATATGTTTAAGCCACCCACGGCTTACAACGTGATCTCAACGCGGGTGGTCGTACGCTATCATTACCTCTCAATAGAGCCAAATTCAGGCCTCTCATTTGGTCAACCGACCTCCATTATCCAGAGAGAAAAATAAAAAAACACCAACCCTGCAAGCTGCACTTATATAACAGCAATATATGCCAAATACAACGTATAGTTCTGCACAAAAAAACATTTCTGAAAAACACAATGTGAACCTGGGTGCCACTGGCAGGGTTGTGGCATATATATATACGTTTTTTCTCATGTATGATAGATAGCATAAATGCTTCTTTGGAGGTTTCCATGTATTGTAAAGCCCTTTTAGCAGTGGTGTGCCACTGGTAATGGGGTGCGGGTGTATATATATATGCCGCCACCCTGCCAGTGGAAACCAGGTTCACATTGTGTTTTTCAGAATGTTTTTTTGTGCAGAACTATACGTTGCATTTGGCATATATTGCTTTTAATCTATATAGGGAGGAAGGGAATGCCCCCCATTTTGGTTTCCTGCCCCCCGCCCACTTTCACAGGCTGTTATATAAGTGCAGCTTGCAGGGTTGGTGTTTTTTTATTTTTCTCTCTGGATAATGGAGGTCGGTTGACCCAATGAGAATTCTGAATTTGGCTCTATTAAGAGGTAAAGATAGCGTAGGACCATCCGGCCTTGAGATCACGTTGTAAGCCGTGGGTGGCTTAAACATTTTTTTATCAAAACGTGTGAACTAAGAATCTTAAAGTTTTTTTTCAAATATTTGGAAGTAAACACTATGAACTTGATGTCAGCCAATGGCACGCGACCACTACAGCCAATCAGCAGGCTAAATGCCATGGTCATGTGCCATTGACAGACATCACTGTTTAGAATGCTTGCTTCCGACAAGTGACGCCAGTCAATGGCATGTGACCATAGCATTAAGACTGCTGACCGGCTCCAGTGATCATGTGCCAATGGATGGCATCTCTATTTAGAACGCTTACTTCTAACTGGTGATGTCAGCCAATGGCAAGTGACCATAGCATTTAGACTACTGGTTGGCTGTAGTGATCACATGCCATTCTCTGACATCATTGTTCAGATCGCCAACTTCCAAATATTGACACAAGCCAATGGCACGTGATCACTACAGCCAACCAAATGATTAAATGCTATGGTTATTTGCCCTCGACTTGGGGCACCGGTTGGAAGTAAATGCTCTAAACTGTGATGTCAGCCCATAGCACATGACCATGGCAGTTAGGCTGCTGATTGGCCATAGGCTGACGTCACTGTACAGGGGGCTTATTTCTGATCGGTGATGACAACCAATTGGATTATTTCAAAATAGTGATACAAGCCAATGTCACGGGGCTAGTACAACCAATAAGCAGCCTAAATGCTATGGTCCCGTCCCATTGGCTTAAATGAAGTTCAGGTGGCTTTGTTTTAGTAATGGCTAGAAGTAAACCTTCTGAACAGTGATGGCAGCCAACGGCACATGACCATAGCCTTTAGGCTGCTGATTGGCTGTACTGGTCCAGTGCCATTGGCTTTTGTTAATATTTGGAAGTAAACCTTCTGAATAGTGATGTCAGCCAATGGCACGTGACCTCTGCAGCAACCAGTAGCCCAAACTATAGTTTTTTGGGGCATTCGCTGACATCGCTGTTCAGAAGGCTTAGTTCTAGACCTCTGATTGGCTATAGTGATCACAATGGCATGTGAGGACCTCGCGTTTTTTTGGCACATTCATTTTTTCATCCTTGCCTTCCAAGAGCCATATTTTTTTTATTTTTCCACCGACCTAGACATATGAGGTCTTTTATTTTGCAGGAGAAGATGGACTTTCTATTAGTGCATTTACGGACTAAGAATTACGGGGAAAAACCGCAAAAAAAATCCAAAATGTGAAAAAATGTACTTGGCCATGCTTGCAGGGGTTTTTTTTTAAGTGTGTTCCCTCTCTGGTATAAATGATGTATTCTCTGTATTCTAACTTCATACGAATTCCCAAATCCCCGACAAAGGGGTTTTTTCATTATGTTTTTGGTCAATATCGGCCAAAGGTTTTGTTTTTTTGTGTTGCGGGCCCCCCCTTTTTAGTTGAGCAACTTTGGGATATTTATTAGATATGACCATTCATTACCCTTTTTTCCGGGGTGGGGGAGCTATTCTGCTTGTTTTTTTTCACATTTTAAAAGACACAAACTTATTTTTAACATTTTTACCACTTTTCTTGAGATTTACACTTTTTAAATTCCTATAGAGGATTTCACAATGTGTGTTCTACAGATCGCCTCTATACAAAAGCATTATTGCCTGTCAGTCAATGGAAAGCTGGTAGGTATCATACTTACCAACCGGGCTCAGACTGGCCCAGAGGGGAGTAAGAGAAACAGCCAGTAGCCCCTGAGGATTGTGGGTTCTGTGCTCCTTTTCATAGAGACAAAAAGCATTAAACAGAATTTAAAACATATGCAGTTGTCAGAAATTTTTAGGGTGGCCCAAGAAATCAGCCACACTGGCCCCCGAATGAACTCAACTGGTAGACCCTAAGAACAACCTTCATTGGAAGAGACTAAGAATGGACTTTACTAGGGGGGGCCCCAAAAATTAACTCCACTGATGGGCCCTAAGAATCAGCTTCACTGTTGGGCCCCAAGAATTAACTCCACTGGTGGTCCCCCGAGAATCATCTACACTGTTGGGCCCCAAGAATTAACTCCACTGGTGGGCCCCAAGAATCAACTCTACTGGTGGGCCCCAAGAATCAACTCTACTGGTGGGCCCCAAGAATAAACCTTACTGTTGGGCCCCAAGAATCCAGGGTCCCACAGTTTTGTGGGCCCCAGGAATTAACTCCACTGGTGGGCCCCAAGAATAAACTCTACTGGTGGGCCCCAAGAATCAACTCTACGGGTGGGGCCCCAAGAATCATCTCCACTGTTGGGCCCCAAGATCACCTCCACTGTGGGCCCAGAATTAACTCTACTGTGGCCCCCAAGAATCACTACAACTGGGCCCCAAAAATTTAACCTTCCACGGGTGGGGCCCCAAGAAAAACTCCACTGTGGCCCCCCCGAGAATCAACTCCACTGGTGGGCCCCAAGAATCAACTCTACTGCTGGGCCCCAAGAATCATCTCTACTGGTGGGTCCCAAGAATCAACTCCAATGGTGGGGCTCAAGAATCAACTCTATTGTGGAGACCCGAGAATGAACTCCACTGGTGGATTCCAAGAATCAACTCCACTGTTGGCTCCAAGAATCAACTCCACTGGTGGGCTCCAAGAAGCAACTCTATTGGGGGGACCCCAAGAATGAACTACACTGGTGGACCCCAAGGATTAGCTCTACTGGTAGGCCGCAACGATCAGCTCCACTGGTGGGCCCCAAGAATCAAGTCCATTGGTGGGTCCCTAGAATTAACTCCACTGGTAGGGCCCAAAAATCATCTCCACTGGGGGTCCCCCCCCCAAAGAAGAAAACTCAAACAAAAGGGGCCCCCAAAAAAAAAACCAACTCTCCTGGTGGACCCCCCAAAATAAACCCCACGGGGAAGGCCCCTTTAAAAAATAGACTCCACTGGAAGAGCCTAAGAATAAATTTTACTTGTGGACCCCAAGAATTAGTTCCAGTGGTGGGCCCCAAGAATTAGCTCCAATGATGGGCACCGAGAATCAACTCCACTGACTGGTGAGGCCAAAAAATCAACTCCATTGGAGGACCCCAAAAATTTAAACTGCCCCTTTTTGGGCTCAAAAATAAAATTTAATGGTGGGCAAAAAAGAATCCACTCCACTGGGGCCCCCCAAAATATAAAACCCACTGGGGGGGCCTTTGGGATTCAACCCACACGGGAAACCAGGGAATCAACTTCACTTGTGGGCCCCCCCGGCCCCACCATCCCCCAAAATGTTTACAAACCCTTCTGCTTCTTCCAAGAGACTCACGGAAAATGGAACACAAACTTTCCCCCCAAAATGGGTAATTTTCCCTTTTAAATTAGGGGCATTTTCCCGGGTGGGTCCGGGGCAGCCCCCAAAAAAAAGGGCTAACTGGGGAAATTTAAAAAGGGTGGGGAAGTATACAATAATCTATTAGACCTCTTGCATGGCCCAATACTTTTAAACCCGTCCCTAACAGGCCCCGGGAGCCTTTTTTTAACCCCTTAAACACCGGGCCCCCCCAAAAAGGGCCCTTAAAAAAAGGGTTTCCAAACAAACCGGGGGTTCCCCATAGCCAAAGCAGCTTTAGATTCAGGGTTTGGGTGTCCTTCCTGGTTTGGGCTATGGGGAGTTCATAGCATGATTTGAAAAATCCCCTTTTGTAAATTCCCCCCTTTTTCTTTAAATTTTACTTACAAAGAACGAAGGGTCACCCTCAAAGGGCAAGAGGAAAAGACTCAAAATAAACACTCAAAAGTAATTATTCTCCTTTTTTTTTTTAGAGATAACCCCAACTCGCTCTCTGCTTTCCCCCCCGGGGGGGGCCTGTGTGCCGACCTGTGGGTGGGGGGGCCCCTCCCTGTTTTCAATAAGACAAAGAACAGAGAAAAGAAGGGGAGGGCAGGGCAGTAACCCCGAAAAGCTGGGTCACTCAGAGCAGATAGAATCTCTCTTCTCTCTTGACCAGGAAAAAGTCTTCGTTAACTGTTTCCTGCATATTGAAAGCTACTCTTTGTAGTGAGAACCCCTTTAATGTCCAGCTTCATTTTATTCCTCCCTGAATATCGGCGGTCATGACTTTTTTACTTTTTCAGTGACACCAATATTAAAACTTTGTTTTTTTGCGGGGGGAAGTTAATTTTTTTTGTCAACGTTTTTAGGATACACATAAAATAGTGTATTTTATTAAGAAAAAATGTTTGCATATAAAAAAAAACTTTTTTTTTTTTTTTTTTAAAAAACCGGGGGTTTTCAACTAATTACTTTATACAAGAATTTTAAAAGAATAAAGTTTTTGTGAATACCAAAATTTTGTTTGGGGGGGGTTTTTTGTGAATATGTTTTGGGCCCCAAATTTTTTTTTAGATTAAATATTTATTTGTATTTGATTTTTTTTTTTTTGCACTTCTTTATAGTAACTTTTTTTTTCATTTCAGTAAAGTATAACTATTTTTAAACGTTAATATACACCTATGATTTATTAGCATACTTCTATACACTTTTAATCTGTATACAGTGTCACACAGAGCGCCCTGACAGCAGGCTTACTACACAGACAGCCCTGGGGCTATATTAGGTCCCCGGGGCTGACTGTAAAGCAATTCCCCAAACTCCATTGGACACTAGGAAACTCAGTGATCTGATTGGGTAGCAAAATCCCTTTAGACCATGCCCTGGTCTCAGACCACAACAACCAAAGGGTTCAACGTTCCTAGTGCAACTGTGGTGCTGGAGCTGCAAACCCCTCTCTGAGGCAGCAACACCAAAAGACATCATTATGTCAGCCAGTTTCAGGTTCGCACTTTCTGTTTAGACTGTGGGTGGTTCTACTGCTTCAGGCTCACACTTTCTGTTCAGGTTGTGGGCAGTTCTACAGCTTGAGGCTCACACTTTCTGTTCAGGTTGCGGATGGTCCTATAGCTTCAAGATCCAACTTCCTGGTCAGGCTGTGGGTGATTCTAAAGCTTCAGGATCCTGCTTCCTGTTCAGGCTGTGGCTGCTTCTACAGCTTTAGGCTCCCACTTCCTGCTCAGGCTGTGGGTGGTTCTACAGCTTCAGGCCCCCACTTCCTGTTCAGGCTGTGGGCGCTTCTACAGCTTCAGGCCCCCACTTCCTGTACAGGCTGTGGACAGTTCTATAGCTTTAGGCCCCCACTTTCTGATCAAACTGCGGGCGGTTCTACAGCTTCAGGCTCCCACTTCCTGTTCAGGCTGTGGGGAGCTGTACAGTGGTGATGGACATTTCAGTTCTACTATTCCTTTCTGATCCTGTTAAAGGGACATTGCTTATGGAGGTGATATAACAGCGGGGCAGAAGGCTACAGAGCTCAAAATGGTTAAAGTTTGTCAGTAAGAAAGGTAAACAAGCTCCTGTGCTGCAGATAAGACACAGCAGGGAGTGTTGTCACCACCTCGCCCAGTGCTAGAGCAGAGACAGTTGGTCAGTAACGTAGGGAAGCTTGTGTACACAAGCAGGAGATAGGAACTGCTCTAACTCTATAAGGAAGCAAAATCAGAATAGCAATATATTTGGTAATCTTTGTTTACCTTTGCCTACATGTTTTAGGCTCATCAATGTGGTGAGAGCGCCCCTTTGAGATAATTTGATGAATCTAATAATTTTGCACGTCCTGTGAAAACCTCAACTTCAAGGGGCAAGTAAGGAGGAAGGGTTCAGCTGATATTGGCTTTCAAAAGGGAATGACTATAGGGCCAGATGAGAGGTTCGGGGAGGAATGTTGACTTTTCCAAAGCTTTTACTTCTGCTCGAATCTCTCAGGAAACAAAGTGGTCTTTAGAGCTATGTCCAACGTTCCTCATGATTTCTTTGGCCGCTGTACATGGCTCTATCCTGACTGCAGTCTATTCCCTGCGACCTCTAAACTATTAGAAATTAATCTTGGAATAGAAATGTAATCAAAAGAAAAATATAGGCGGCATCGAGACATTTGCAATGAAGGTCCTGAGAAAGACACCTGTCTTGCAATACATAAAATTTGGGCCACATGAGCCGCACATCTTCCCCATGGGCAGGGATGCTCCCAGGCTTGGAGGTAAAGATGTATGTTCATTGTCATATGGAGGTAGGGTGGGGCCACACGGGGGAATGGTCCTCAGTACACAATACACAGGCTTGGACTGTCCCACAAGGGAGCAGGGCAGAACCCCTGATTGGGGTCCTTTGGCATTGTGCGTCCTGGGTGCGTCCAAGAGGCATGTGCAGTATGTGCAGTTATGTACAATAGCTGTCATGTGCAGCACAAGGAACATCTCTACTGGTGAACCCCAAGATTCCACTCCACTGGTGGGCCCAAGGAATCAACTCCACTGGTGTGCTCCAAGAATCACCTCCACTGGTGGGTCTCAAGAATCAGCTCCACTGGTGGCTCCAAGAATTAGTTCTAGTGGTGAGCCCCACAAATCAACTCCACTGGTGGGCCCCTGGAAACAACTCCACTGGTGGCCCCAAGAATCAACTCCCCTGGTGGCTCCAAGAATCAACCCCACTGTTGGGCCCCAAGAATGAACTCCACTGGTGGCTCCAAGAATTAACTCCACTGGTGGCCCCAAGAATCAACTCCACTGGTGGCCCCCAAGGAATCAAATCCACCTGGTGGCCCCAAGGATTAACTCCACTGGTGGCCCCAATAATCAACTCCCCTGGGTGGCCCCAAGAATCAACTCCCCTGGTGGCCCCAAGAATTAACTCCACTGGTGGCCTCAAGAATCAACTCCCCTGGTGGCCCCAAGAATTAATTCCACTGGTGGCTCCAAGAATCAACCCCACTGTTAGGCCCTAAGAATGAACTCCACTGGTGGCTCCAAGAATTAACTCCATTGGTGGCTCCAAGAATCAACCCCACTGGTGGCTCCAAGAATCATCTCCACTGGTGGTCTCCAAGAATCATCTCCACTGGTCGCCCCAAGAATCATCTCCACTGGTGGGACCCAAGAATCAACTCCACTGGTGGCCCCAAGAATCCTCTCCAACTGTGCCCCAAGAATCATCTCTCCACTGGTGGGTCCCCCAAGTGAACATCTCCACTTGGTGGCTCCAAGAATCAGCTCCACTGGTGGCTCCAAGAATCAGCTCCACTGGTGCCTCCAAGAAGCAACTCCACTGGTGGGCCCCAAGAATCAGCTCCACCTGTATCCCCCAGAATCATCTCCCCTGGTGGCCCCAAGAATCATCTCCACTGGTGGGTGCAAGAATCAACTCCCCTGGTGGACCCAAGAAATCACTCCCCGGCGTGGCCCCCAAGAATCAACTCCACTGGTGAGCCCCAAGAATCAACTCCACTGGTGGCCCCAGTGGATAATCTGAACGGTATTTGTTCTCTGCCGTGGGGACGAGCCCTGACTGTCAATCATACTTAAGAACTGTAACATTTGTGTTCTAACTGTTACTTCTCTTCTCTATAATTCATTGAGCTGATTTTCTTATGAAAAATTATGTTAATAATAAAATTTTGTTCTGTTTATTTTTCGTTTTTTTCTACATTACATGAAACGAATTGTAATCAGATGGTGATCAGTGTGGAAATTAAATGTTTCTGCTCTCAGCCTTTTATGCAACTTATGCAATAGGCCGGCACAGCACAGGTCTCGCTGAGGCTTCTGGTGCACCAAGCAAGATCACTACCATCGTTTCTATTCCCTGACATGTTATTCTAATGACTTTTCCCTTATTTCTAGCCTCTGTGATGTGTCTGTAATCACTGATAATACTATAATAACGGGATTTATGGCAGATGCTGTGTTGGTTTTCTAATCTAATATGATTTAAATTATTATTAATTTTATAATATATAACTTCATATTCATTTTATATTATTTAATTGTAAACAAATTGTATATGATTTAATTAGACATTATTTTTATAATATATAATCTTATATTAATTTTATATTAGTGGAAAACTATTTCATTTCATATAGTTTTATAATTGATATAAGTGAGCCCGGCCCGAGCTGTCAGGAATTCTGCAGAGTCTTCTACTTTTTTACTATGCGGCACAGATAGGCGTTGCACCAGGATTACACCTACGATACGTAAAATGCATGGACTGCAGTAGAACAGGTCCATATATACTTGAGCGCATTCTAACAGCTGCTCCCTAAAGCCTAATTTAGTAAATGGCCCCAAGATTACACATGTCACCCTATATATCATTGTACTCAGCTCTTCGTGCTCTATAACCTGCTGCTGGAAGACTTTTTATTTTTATGGTGCATGGAAAAAATTGTAATCCGATAACCCAGCTTCAAGCGCGATTTTACTCCTTGCGATTTTAATGTGTTTAAAAACCATATCAGAACTGCAAGCAACAACAATCACCAACCATTGTTTAATCAACTCAAATGTGTTCAGTGTTTGATGCGTTTTTAATTGTCTGCGACTTGCTACAAAATTTTTGGACTCAGTTGAAAAACCACTAAATGCAACCTATAAAGCCAGGAACGGAATTCATGGAGCAGTCATGACTCCTATTGGTCTTGAGGTCACTGCTCGTGCTCTCGCTCACATAATCTGTGCTTTTGCTGCACCTTTTATAACAAGATCTATAGTTGGAATTTATTTTTTTCTCAATTCCTTGTGGACATTCAGTCGTTCTGCATCTTCACTTTACACAACGTTTGGTTGGATTCTTCTTTGTCCTTTTTCCTTTGGTCCCTGTATCAGTGATTCATATTCTTCTCTATATCACTGTTTATGCTCTGGTTCATATATAGATATATATATATATATATATATATATATATATATATAATATATATTTTAAGCATGTTTTTTGCGTGCTTTCTACAATTCTATGTTAATTTATGTATGAATCAATGTTTTACATCACTTTTGGCTGGATCTCGTTTGTCCCTATTTTTTCCTTCTGTATTCTTGTATACAGTGTCAGACTTGAGTGCTTGAGGGCCCTGAGTGGAGTTGATTCTTAGGCCATGTTCACACGGCTTATTCTGTCCGTATTTCAGTCCGTAATTCGCCCCGTACTGCGCGAATTACGGGCTGAAAACCGTCCCAGTCATTACGGTAATCCACAGTTCTCATAGAGAACTATGGATTCTGTCTCCTCTCCCCGCTCGCACAATACGGCGCGGGGGGAGAAAGTGACATGTCAATTATTCACAGTGTATACGCGCCGGTCCCCCCACCCCCGTACACACGGCGTAATACTTCCCGCAATTACACCGTGTGAACATAGCCTTAGGGCCCAGCAGTGAAGTTTATTCCTGGGGCCCATGAGTGGAGTTGATTACAGGTGTCCACAAGAGGATTCTTGGGATCCAACAGTGAAGTTGATTCTTGCGCTCACCATTGTGAGATGATCTCTTTCTTAGGCACCATACGTTGATTCTTGGGGCCACCAGTGAAAGTTAGATTCTTTGGGGGCCACCAGTAAGTATGATTCTTGGGGCTCACCAGTGGAGATGATTCTTGGGACTTGGGGCCCACCAGTGGAGATGATACCTGGCTCACCAGTGGATGTAGATACCAGGGACCCACTCGTGGATATGTTCTTGGGGCCCACCAGTGGAGTTGATTCTTTGGGCCCACTATTGGAGATGATTTTTGGGACCCACCAGTTGCAGTTTTGGTTCTTGGGCCCACCAGTGGAGTTGAATTCCTTGGGCTCACCAGTGGAGTAATTCAGAGACCCACTAGTGGAATTTGATATCTGTGTCGCCCGCCGTGAGCGATTACTTGGGGCCACCAGTGGAGTTGGACATCTTGGTCCACCAGTGGAGCTGATTCTTGGGACCCACTAGTGGAGTTTGATATCTTGGGGTCTATCAGTGGAGCTGATTCTAGGTGCCAACAAGTTGAGTTGATATTTTCGGGACCCTCCCATGGAATTGATTTTTAGAACCCATCCCTCAGCTACTGTATATGATTCTTTCACTTTGACTCTGTCCTTCTACCTCGCTTTCTCTGCCTCCCAGCATTGCCACGCCTGCCATTCTCAGTGAAACGGCCGCTTAGCGTTGCTGTGTTCGCCTGTCTCCTCCATTGTCTATCTACGCCGCTTTGGTGGGAGCTCCTCATCCTCACGTCATCATGTTCTCTTAAATGCCAACAGTCAATGGGAAGACATAATGCAAGCAATTCTATTCTGTCTGCCAGCGACAGGTGCTTCAGAACAGGACAATTTGCTCATGCCATACAACGTAGTCATGAATTACAAATCCCAGCACCTGTCTACCATGGGGGGACCCTATTCATGGAGACCCCGGGGATCATATGAAAGAAATGCAAGATGCTGCTGGTTCCAGTTCTACCTGTGCCTTAATTAACAACATTGTAGGTTCCAAGGCCACAAAGGTGAAATTGTTCATTCTTTCCCCGCCTCAGCCCTCGTCTCTTTAACTGACATCAATGCTCAGTGTGCAATTTTCTTTGCTTTTGCTAACCCCAGCCGTGGGTTCATTGGAGTTGCTTTATTGAGGAAGAAAATAGATTCTGTGAAAAGCATGAGATGCAGGTACTTCAATTATCTCTGGCTGCTTTGTAAACCGCAGTCCTTTTTATCAGTTTTGTGCATTAATTGCTGCCATCTCCAAAGCACTCTTAGCTTATGGAGTGATAAGAGACGTCCAGATTTCATTAGACATCTGTGATAGGGGTGGAGGAAGGCTCCAGACAAGAGAATGGGAAAAATTTAAGTAACAAATGAAATAAAACCTGAAACAAAGGCATTGTGTAGCCGGCTGCCAATGAAAGGAATGCGTATTCTGAACCGCGGAGCTGGCACAATGCAGCAGGCACCCCACCGCTACCCGGGTGTCCCTGGAACTAGATGATTGTGTTTTCTTAACCTTGAGATGGTCTTAGATTCGCTTTGTTTCTCACAGCAAAAATTATGGTTTTCTTTCCTTTGCTGACCTTGCGGTTCTGCTTGTGGACGGCTCTTGTCTGGTCGATCACTTTATCTATAAGCTGATTGCCCGGATATCGGCGCCGCTTTTATCCGCAAAGGGCTCACTCGATTCGTTTAGAAATTATTAGGGAGATGAATTAACTTAACACGTTTTAGTTTATCATATGGTCTGTTGGCTTTTTTAAACGGCTATTTTGAGGGGATTTAAAACGTATTTGCGTCTATTACGGGCGAAAAGGGCCCCCCAGTCATACAAAAACCACAGTTTCATAGAAAACCCGGGGGCGTAGCTACGGGGGTGCAAGGTAGCGTCGCAAACCGGGCCCTGCAGCCTGGGGGGGCCCAAAAGCCCTTCGTCACTAAGCAAACCAACATGGTAATGGAACATGGCAGCTGGGGGGCCCATGTCACTTTTTGCACTGACCCCCCAAAGTTAAGTTACGCCTCGTAGGAAATTGGAAAAACGCCCCCTCTCCCCGCTTGTACGTATGACGCGCGGGTGTTAATGAAAAGCAATTACTAGCGGCGGTTTCCCGCCGCTGAAAATGAAATGTCTAAGGCCAGGGTTTCTGAAGCCCGGGGCGAAATTTTTGCGGGGGTATTTTGGCCCCAGCAATTATGTCATGTGAACTTGGCCTTAGGAAAATGTACTTAATGTTTGTTTGTTTTGAATTAGAACTTTCCTCACATCTGAGCAGATTTGGACGGGCTCTCTGGGGAAGAAGGGAAAACTCTTTGGGGGCCCGGGTCATGTCTGCTGCTTTCCAGGGTGCAATACACTGTGTGCAGAATTATTAGGCAAAATGATTTTGATCAATCATCCTTTTAAATGTTGCCCTATTCCAAGCTGAAAGGGGCTTGAAAGTAACGCCCAAATTTAAATTTAAATCGGGTTCTGGCATTCTAATGAGGAGGGGTGGGTTTTAGAATCAAACCCCCTATATAAGGGTGCTTAATTTTTTAGGCAATTTCCTTTCCTTTGGCAAAAGGGTCAGAAAGAGATTTGACGGATTGAAAAGCTAAAATTTGTGGATGTCTCGAGAGGGAGGCAGCAGTCTTGAAAGGGGCCAAATTTTGAAGCGTGATCACCGAAATCGAGCATTTCAGGCAAATACCCAAACAGGGTCGCAAGAAGCGCGTGAAAAAAAAAGGCGCAAAATAACTGCCCATGAATGAGGAAAAAACAAACGGAAGCTGCCAAGTTTCCATCAGCCACCGTTCCGCCATTAATTTTGAGTAACATTTGGGATCAAAAAGACAAAGGGGCGCGTATCAGGGACAGGCCCAAAGGAAAAGAAGGCTGAAAAACGACAAGAAAATAAAATAAACGTCAAGACCGGGGCAAGAAATATCTGTAAAAGATTTTTTCTAAGGGTTTTTTGGACTGATAAATGAGGGGGACCTTGCTGGGCCAGATGGGTGGGGCCGAGGTGGATCATAAAGGGAGAGAGCTCCCCCGCTAAAACGCCAGCAAGGTTTTTTGGGGGGGGGGACTGGATGGGTGGTTCATCAAAGAGGGAATTGTGGGCCTTTTCGGGGTTTAGGGTGGAGTGAAGCTAACTTCCCAACTACTGCCAGTCTCTGGAAAAAAATTTCTCCAAGGGATGGGGCGGAAGAAGCGGTACGTTCAAGAAAAAAATGATTTCATGCAGGCAATGCTCCATCCATGCACCAAATACTCCCCAGCGCGGCTGCCAGGAAAGAGGAGGAAAAAAAAATGCCATGGCCCCTTTTTTGCCTGATCTGAACCCCATAGGAACCCGGGTCCCTCCCAAAATGTAAATCTAAAAGGAGGGAAAAAAGGTCTGGGGGCTGTGGTGGCTGCTGCCTCTCTGCACAGTGTCTGGGAGGGTGTGGTGGTGCGACCCCTCTGAAAATGTTGGGGGGCTGTGGGGGTGCTGCACCTCTCTGAACTGTTGGGGGGCTGTGGTGGCTGCTGCACCTTTCTGAACAGTGTTGGGGGGGTGTGGGGGTGTGCCCCCTCTCTGCACAGTGTTGGGGGGCTTGGTGGCTGTGCACCCCTCTGCCCCTGCTGGGGGCTGTGGTGGCTGTGCACCTTTGCACAGTGTCTGGGGGGTGTGGTGGTGCTGCACCTCTCTGCACAGTGTCTGGGAGGCTGTGGTGGGGGCCACCCCTCTGCCCGGTTGGGAGGGTGGTGGCTGCTGCACCTCTTGGCAGGGTTTGGGAGGTGTGGTGGCTCTGCACCTCTTGCACGTGTCTGGGGGGGGCTGTGGTGGTGCGCACCTCTCTGCAAGTGTTGGGGGGGGTGTGGGGCGCTGACCTCTCTGAGATGTCTGGGAGGCGGGGGTGGTGCTGCACCTTCTGAGCAGTGTTTGGGGGGTGTGGAGGCTGCTGCACCCCTCTGACAGTGTCGGGGCTGTGGTGGCGCTCACCTCCCCTGCACAGTTCTGGGGGGGCTGTGGTGGTGCTGCCCTCTTTCACGTGTTGGGAGGCTGTGGGGGTGCTGACCTCTTGAGCAGTTTTGGGGGCTGTGGTGGCTGCTGCACCTCTTGACAGTGTCTGGGGGGGTGTGGTGGTGGCATGCAATGTGGATCGTAAAAAGATGAAGCAAATGACATCTAGATGGAGGGTTTTGGGGCATCGTAAAGAAGGGGGGGCCTTTTGGGCACTGATTTGGTTTTGTTTTTGAATGTCAGACAAGTTTTTTTTCTAAATTGTCTGTTTTTCTATTGGTGAAACCTGGGGAAAATAAAAAAGTGAGATGGGGGTAGATTTTGGTTTTTTTAATAAGTTCCCTAATAATTCTGACAGTAATGTTCCCTGCACAAACAGATTATTCTCCTAAAATAGCAAAATCAAAAAAAAAAAAACCCCACCCAACTTCCAAAAATATTAAGCTTTGATATTTATGAGTCTTTTGGGTTGATTGAGAACAAGTTGTTGTTCAATAAAAAAAAAGAACTTCTCAAATCAATTTGCCTAATAATTCAACACACTGAGGTAATAAGTTAGTAGAGCAGTCATGTACGAGGCCCAAGAATAAACTCCAATAGGGGGGCCCAGGCATTGCAGTCGACGTGAAATTTTTGGGTTAAACGGGCCCCAAAAAGGGGGTAAAAAAATAGAGTTGATTCCCACCTGTATTGAGGTCGCATTGTCGGGGCAGGGGGGTTTTTTCCCGTTTTGTAAAAATGTGAACTAAGAACCGCTGCACATGACTATTTTTCGCATAAAAAACATCTGTTCCCCGTACCGGAAAACTCTCTAGAACGAATGGGAACACGGCGCTCCCCTTGCGGGGGAACTCCCATAGAGGAATGGAGAACCAGCGTCCCCTGAAAATGGGAACCCCCTAGGGGGAGAATGGGAAAAACAGGCCCCCCCGTCCCAAGGAAACTCTCATGAACAGAAGGAGAACACAGCCTCCCCTGTACGGGGAAACCCGATAGGGGAAAATTGGAAAAACCAACGTCCCCTGTCGGGAACTCCCATAGAACAGAATGGAGAAACAAGGGGCCCCCTGTACTGAGAACTCCCATAGGGGAGAATGGAAAAACCAGCGCTCCCCGATGGGAACCCCCATGAACAAAATTGAAGAACACAGCGCTCCCCGTAGGGAACTATAAAACCAGAATAGAGAACATAGCACTCCCCTGTACTGGGAACCCCCTAAACAGAATGGAGAACCAGCGCCTTGTTACTGGAAACTCCCTTGGGGAAATGGAGAACACAGCACTCGCCTGTATTGGAACTCCCATAGAAGAGAATAGGAAAGCACTCCCCTTACTGGAAACCCCCATGAGGAGAAGGGAGAACACAGCCTCCCTTTATTTGGAACTCCCATAGAACAAAATAGAGAACACCCCCTCCCCTGTACTGGGAATGCCATAGAACAAAGGAGAAACAGTGTCTCCTGTACGGGGAATCCCATAAACAAATGGAGAACACAGCACTCCCCTGTAAGGGGGAACCCCGATAAACAAATGGAAACTAGCGCCCCCTGTACTGGGAATTCCCATAGAGGGAAGGGAGAAACACGCCTCCCCTGTACGGGAATTTCCCATAGAGGGAATGGAGAACACAGCGCCCCCCCGTCCCGGGAACTCTCAAGAACAAATGGGAAAACAGCCTCCCCTGTACTGGGAACTCCTATGAGGAGATTGGAAAACCACCCCTCTCGGTACTGGAACTCCCATAGAGGAGAAGGGGAGAACACAGCGCTCCCCTGTATGGGAATCCCATAAGGAGAATGGCGAACATGCCTCCCCTGTACTGGGAACTCCCATAGGGGAAGGAACTTTTTTTATTAATTTAAAAGAGGAACAAACAAGGCCTTTGCCAAATAAAAACTATACAAAACCAACTTTACAATGCGTTTTGGGAAAAAAAAAAACCCCCCGGGCCCAGTTACATCAAAAAAAAACCCAATCACCCCAATCTGACGCCCCCTTCCCCACAACACAAATATAAAATTTTTTTTTTTTTTTTTAATCCCGCTGTATACTAGAAAAACCCCGGGTGGCCCGCCACACAGACTCTTATTTCTATTATACAAATTTATTTACATATTTAATATCCACATATTTACATATATACACGAGTTCCATCCATGTCTTTGTTTTTTTTTTTTTTTTGTTTTTCCTCTCATGCAAAATAAGTGCAACCAATAGAAAAAAACCCCGAAGGTTAATCAACGCTCACATTCCCAAAATGCCCAAAACCCCGATGCCCCCATACCACCCAATAAGTCTGTGTCCTTTTTCCCCAAACCCCCCCTACCCCAAAAAAGTGGCCAATCCCTTTCCCCCCAGGTCCCGTCCCCCTCCCAACCTATTATCAACCCTTTCCCCCTCCCTTTTTTTTTTTTTTTTTTTTTTAATATTAACTATATTTTGCACACAATATAATATATAACAGAAATATTTAGAAACACAAACTTACCCCCAGCAGACTCAAGTTCGGGT
>JAODAL010061356.1:0-20366 GCA_025379985.1 Phyllomedusa bahiana | reverse complement strand
GTGCACACTGAAACGTTATGCTAAAAACATGGCACCGTAATTGCTGGGGGATTTTACTTTTGCATCCACTAAAAGTCTCAACTTTCGGACCCCACGCCCCAGGTTGACCTGTCTTTACGAGTTGTGTATGGTAGTGAAATGTTTTTGTGCTTTTTAGTATTTTTTCTCTCTATAAATATGGGACACTGGACAACTCGCTGCATTTCTTCTTTTTTAGAAAGGGCAGCTTATTCTGAGAAAACATAAACACCACAGGATCCACATTATCTACTTTTTATTCCCGGGCCCCTTCTCCTGCTTATTTACAAAATTTTTGGGTGGTGTTAGCAAAAAGGGTTAATTTTCCCGGTTTCTTCCGCTCTGTAGTGCGATAGACCTCAGGAGGTGGGCCCCCCCTGCACCCCGGGAAGGAGGAGGCAATGTTACTCAAGGAATATTCAAAATTTGTCTTCCATTGTTGTAAGGGGATCAAAGTAATAGAAAAAACGCCTAGACCTTTCCTCTTTAGACCCCCTCTTCCCAATGTTACGGTTGGTCCCGGTGATCCCAGCCTCCGCCATCACTGGCCCTTCCATGACCCTGAAATATTTTGCAGGACCCAAAGGTCTCTTGCGAATATCCCGCATGGTCGCGGGCCTTTGGGACATTTTAAATTTTTGGGGAAACCCCCCATGTTCTGGACTGTAAAATATTGCACGATAGAGAGGGGGGCGAAAAAAGCCCCCTTTTTTTTGGGTGAATGGTTTTCATAAGGTTTTAAGGGGTTTTTTACAGTTTGTTAAAATTATGGTTACGTTGGGACAGATGGGTAAAAATAGAAGATTAAGTGATACCTCCTGGTCCCCCACCACTGCCGCCTTTAAGCCTCCGGGGTCCATCCTTTTCCCTTTTGTGATGCTTGTCTTCATTGACTATTGAACCAGCCCCTCCGTTTGTCGGGGCGAGACCCTGGAAATGGAGGAGAGCGGATACTGGGAAGGTTTAGAGCAGCAGCAGTGGGGCACCAAGAGGCGAGTATATGATTTTTTTTTTTCTTTGTCCTCATCCCCGACCCACTTAAAAATAAATTTAAAAGGGGAAAAAACAACCTCTTTAAACCCTCCGGGGGCCCTTAGTTACCCCAGCCGACCCAACACCACATACTTTTTACCGTTGCACCCTTTACTTTTTCCCCCCCTCCCCAACCCAAATTTTCTTTTAAAAGGGTTTTTCCAAACCCCAATTTTTATTCGGGGCCTTTTTCGATGCTTTTCTTGGGGCCTTTTCACGGGAAGTGAAAATACCGGGGCGGTTGAGCGGAGAAAACCCTCCCCCTTTCCCAAAAACCTTGCGATGAGGGAAAAAAAGCCCTCCCCCTTCCATTGAGTTTCACATTTCCGCCGGGGGGGGGGGGGGAAACCGAATAAGAATGTGCATGTAGAATGCTTTTTGGGCGGTCCGCGGGAGGAAACCCGCGCAGTGGGGACTGCCGCACGGGTTTTTTTATAGAGCCCCCCTTTTGCTATTTTTGGGCCCTTTTTTCAGGCGGGCTGCAAAACCCAAACCCCCTGAAAAAAACCCCAAAAAAAACCCGGGGTGGGGCATTTCCCTTTCTATGGGTTGAGGTTGACACATAGGTTGCGTGGACTCATTTGACAAACATTTAACTATCCTCTGGAGGGTGGTGTCTTGTCCATTAGTCTCCAACAAGGAGATGGGGCAAACAAATCACCTATATCGGTGGTAAGAGGGTTTTATTAGAGGGTTTAACCATCACAAGAAGAGATGGCCCTTTTTAATATTTTGCTAATTACCCCCAAAGACTTGCAATCCTAATTCTCCAAGTTTTGTCATGTTAATAGCTGTCAAAAGATGTTTTTTTTTTTTTTTTTTTTTAAAGTATGGTTTCCTTTCTTGATCAAGCCAGCAGCAGGCACGGTTCAAAATTTTTTAAAATCACTAATATTTGGTATACTTTTATACTCTTTTGGCTTCTGGGTGTTTTTTTTCCATTGTACAAAAGCACATGTAAGCCCCCTCAAACCCACTTCTTTTCCCAAAAAAGTCTTGTTATTTTGACTCTATTTACAGTGAGGGAAACCTTTCAAACCCCCTTTACTAAAAAAAAAAAAAAAAAAATTCTAACATCCTCTTTTTTTTTTGTTCTAGGATTGTGCAATCTGACTCGGAATGGAGTTAGGGGGAACCGTTGCATGAGGTCTCTGTAATCGGATTTCAGACAATTCGGAGAAGAATGACCACGTCACGTTTCTTCTGTTTGCTGGTGGTCCTCGGTTCCGCTTTCATGGTCCTGTTTATCATCGTTTATTGGGACAATGTTGGGACGGCAAATTTCAATCTCCATACAACCTTCTCTAAGTCTCTTCCAACTCATCTAAGTGTGGAGCATCCTCCTCCTCTGTCAACAACAGAAAAAAATGATGTTTCGGACGTAGACCGGTTTTTAGACAGTTTTCTTAACTTTGATACAACAAAAAATGTGGTGCCAAGCACAAAAGGGGACAAATTGTCCCAGCGAGGGGGATTGAAAATTTTTAAGAAAAAGAAAGATTTACCGGTCCTCCAAACCAAACAGAGGAAAGGGGCTTTGATCCGGAATTAGTACAGGAGGAAAGAAAATTGAATATGCGCAAGTTTTGTGCTAATTCTTTTTAATTTTTTTACCAAGGGAGGGGTTTTTGATGACTTTCCCCAAATAGGAGCGGATCATCTTATTGGGACGATCCCCCATGGTTTTATTTATTGCTTTTCCCCAAAAGTGTTTCACCAAATTTGGGAACGAGTCAGTCTTTGAGGAGAGTCTTTTAGAAAAAAAAAGGGGCCCCCTTTTGGGAACCCTCTAGAATCCCCCTAGGATGTCCACAAATTCAACAGTATTCACTTTCAACAAGTTCGGAGAAAAGGAAAATTTCTCCGACACAAGAAGATCAAGTTAAAAAAGTACACCAAATTTATATTCGTCCGTGATCCTTTCGTTCGGCTGATATCCGCTTTCCGCAGAAATTTTTTGACTAGAAAACGGGGGACTTCTTAAGACTTTTGCCTCCCCATAAACCCGCTATTTCCCCAAACGGACCAACTTCCCCCCTGGGGCGTAAAGCCTGTTTCTGGGGCCAACCGTCCTTTTTAATTTATACAATCCTTCGGGACCCGGGCTGGGAACAAAACCTTTCAACGAGCTTTGGGCGTAATTATCGTCTTTGCCCCCCCCTGCAAGTTGATTAGACTTTTTTGGGAAAATTGGAGACCCTTGACAGGATGACTAATTTTTAAAAGACAGTTAAATTTAGATTCTCTCTTCCCTTCCCCCCAGTTTTCAGGGAAAAAGGACTCGGTAGCTGGAGGAGGTTTTTTTTTCCAAGAAAATCTAGAATGGAGGCAAAAACTTTACAAATTGTATGAGCCTGATTTTGTTCTTTTTGGATACCCCAAACCCGAAAACATTTTAAATGTTTGAAAAAAAAATTTTTTTAAACTAATTTAAAATAGCAAAAATGAACACTCATCTGCTGCCTTTCCTGGAATGGTACTTGTTTTCTACACTTTACTCTCCATATCATGTGCTGTGAGATTCGGAGGACCTCCAAAAGTCGGATTTCTTTGGATGCGTTTTTAAGAAGGATATTTTTTTTAATTCCACTTTTAAAATGTAAATGTATAAAAAAAATGTCTTTGCAATTTTTACTTTTCAGGGGGATTCCCCCCAAAAACTTTTTTACGGTTATTTTATAAATTAATATATTATTTAAACTATTTAATACAGTGTCTTATGAGGGATTGACTGAGTAAAGGCTTGGCTGTTGAAGTGTTCTTGTGGTTTATAGTCTGGGTCATACAATAACTAATTTTAAAAAATCCCCATTTATTCTGGCTTCTGGTTTAAAAATTTTTTTTACCCAAAAGGGGTTAAAGGGTTTTTCACTCAAAGTTCATAGGATGATGAAGAAATAATCTGCTTTGCTCTGTCCTCCTGGAAACTGCGTAATTAATATAGCTCCCTTATTCAATTCTCTTTTTTTTGTTTTTTAGCTATTTAGCTAAATTACCTTCTACCAACAGGAGAAACTGCTGAGCTAATGTAAAACAGTAGAGTAATTACTGTCTTTTGTCTTAAAGATCAGATAACACACAAGCTCTCACACTGCCTCATAAGATAAGACAAACAGCAGGGGAGGAGTACACAGGTCGGTCACTTGGGAAACCAGAGAGAGCACAGAAGGTGATAAAATCACTTGTAGCTCCTTAACAAAAAAAGATGAACAAAACAATAGATTTGGAAAACGTCTTCATTTAGAGCCACATGTATGAAACTGTTTAGGTCTAAAACTCACGTTTTTGCCCATCGGTTACTAGGGGGGAAAAAAGTGAGATTTAGACCTAAACAACTTTCATACATGTGGCCCTTAGTGTTCCCTACATTTTGAAAGCTATTCTTTGTAGTGAGACAACCCCTTTAATGATGCATTGCAAAGCGATGTTGGAAATTTATGGACAAAAACTAATTTCTGAGTTAAGGACACTGGGCCTGTCTCGTGGCTTTGGAGTTGAAGCTCCAACTCCTCTACATGGAGTTGTATGATGCATTTATGACTACCTGCAGCTACCTTACTGCATACGGTTTTATTATACCATTCAGTCTGTAATAAGCTTTTAAGCGGGCCCTAGTGGTGACTGCAGAACACCCAGAGTTTATTATGTAATTTTATGTAAATGTGTCTATTCTCCATCTAGACAGGGAATTAGGAGCTTCAACCATTAAAGATATAGCATAGAGTTAATTGGCACAGGATGTTAGACTTAAAGGGGTTGTCTCACTACATTGATTCATCTTAACTCATGTTTTCTTGGTTTCATTTGAATTCAGGGGCATGTTGGATTCTACTAGGCTGCAGTAGAAGCCAGGTCTGTAGCTATAGCAACCAGTGATGGCAGCCTATCATGAGAGAGTGAACAGGCCTGTCGCTATAGTAACCCGAGGAGCTGGTGCAGCTCATACAAGAGGGGATATTTAGGAATCGGTAGGACATGGTTAATGGACACATATTGCAAAGTGACTTGTTTTTGCAAGATCTTTAATATTAAACAATTGTTGTAAAATGGACGGAACCTCACAGGGGCTCTACATCCTTGTGGGGTCTCCAAATTATCTTAGAATGATAAGGGTGCACCTGAGAGAGAAAATCACATGTCGTGATGTTGTGAAAACAAGTTCTGTCTTTATTCTCAAAATGGCAGGTTTTTATATTTTTGAAGGTTAACAAGATAAGAAAGGGTCACATGGACATAGCGGTTAGTTGTTATTGGTTACATCCTTGACTGAGGCATACTCCCTTTAGCTCAGGAATGTCCGAACATGGAGTGTCACCTCAGAGGAGGCGCCATCTTGGATTATATGGCAGTTAACTCTACAAGCACATTATGTGGCGGCCATTTTGTTAACACATTAGAGAGTGTATGGATATACAGGCAGCTTTTACGTGCCATAATATGAAGACATACGTGGTGTTATACTAATTAATACATTAAAATGGAGACACAAAGGATCACACATATATAACCTTTGTTCCCATCCACAACACTTGTAGTGAGACAACCCCTTTAAAAGCAACATGATTTTAAAAAGTGTTCATGTTTTAAACAGTTTCCTGACCTGAAAATGTATAGTGCTCCCTCAACATACAATGTCCATTGGTTTTAGGATGATCATTGTATGTTGAATGCATTGTAGGTTGAAACCATAACTCTATGGATAACTGGTAATTGGTTCTAATGTCACTCAGCAAAATGCAATATTAAGATTAAAGGGATTTTCTCATCACAATAATTCGCTTTAAGCATGTAGGCAAAAGGGAATAAAGACTGTTACTAAACACATTGCTATACTGATTTTGCTTTGTTTAGGAGATAGAGATTTTATCTATTGCTTGTGTATTCAAGTTTCTCTAGGTTACCGACCACCTCTCCGATGTCAATGCTCCAACTATGGTGACATCGGTCCCTGCTGTGGCTTCTGTTCAGCACAGAAGCTTGTTTACCTATGTTACTCACAGGGTTTAACTCTTTAGAATTCTCTAGCCTTGTGCACTACAAATTACAAACTTCCTGCATTCATGTCGCTGTAACAGGATCAGATAGGAATAGCAGAGCTGATATGCAAATCACTGCTGAAGAACCACCCACAGCCTGAACAGGAGGTGGGAGCCTGAAGCTGGCTGTGGTTTTGTAAAACAGCATGGTGAGACAACCCCTTTAAGGAAAAGTAAGCAGATTACGAATACAGGTAAAGCAAGTACTTACATATACCATCAGAAAGAGGTGCTGAAAGCTGGAAATTAGCAACACCAATGGTGATGGCACAAGCTCTATATTGAGGGCAGGAGCTTCTTTTGGTTTTGTACTTTATATATGATGTAACAGAAAAAGGGAAATTTTGTCTGTCCCATGGTGCCCAAAGGAGCTGCTCATCCTGGCACATATAAAGAGCAGTACAGGATCTGTAGGACCGCACTGTACTGTAGAGAGGTGCTACTAGACCACCAATCACTGCATGCACCTCACTAATACATGTAAGAGCAGTACATGACATGTAGTACTGCACTGTACTGTAGAGAGACGCTACTCGACCACCAATCACTGCATGCACCTCACTAATACATGTAAGAGCAGTACAGGGCATGTAGTACCGCACTGTACTGTAGAGAGGCGCTACTAGACCACCAATCACTGCCTGCACCTCACTAATACATGTAAGAGCAGTACAGGGCATGTAGTACCGCACTGTACTGTAGAGAGGCGCTACTAGACCTCCAATCACTGCATGCACCTCACTTATACAGATGGTTTACCAGTAAAATGTTCATGATAATTGGTTGGATCTTCCATCAATCACATGAGCGGCAGTTCAGCAGTGTCTGGGGCATTGTATGGCGAGTGCAGTTTTAAGTTAGGAAAGACCATTGCATGTTGCAAATATTATAGCCTGAGGCCATTGTAACTTGACGGAGCGCTGTCTCAGGACTGAACCCTGCCTTTTTAATTTGGGACTGGTCGACAAAGCACAGTAAGGTGTCATAATGCACCATGCTACTAAAAATGTGACTCGCTGGCCATAGCACATGTTCTTATAGTGCCGTTACTTCTATGATAAACGACTGACTGCTTGAGTCACACGATACAATGACAAGAGAGCCGCGAGGGACCTCCTCAGCCAGTAGAACCGGCTGAACCTTGTCTAATGCATGTACCCCTCGTAATCATTTTCTACACTTGACCTGACTTTATATGACCCCTTTCTTGATGAATGAGCTATTTTGGGCAGACTTCCATCCAAGGACAGAGGCTGATGCTGCCGCCTCTCTACTTGCTGGAGTAGATAGCAGCCAGCACTTCCATCTATTTTTGCAATGATGTCTCTGCACCCGAATCTGTATAGATAAAGCACAGAGATTTTGTCACTTCCTACAACTCTCTGCAATATTATGTAATGTTCTCTGTGGTTTTTCACTGCAGATTATCTTCGTGAGTTATCAGAGTGAACAAAAGAAACTGTTAAATTGCGAAACAGTCGCGGTTACATCTGTAGACTTCAAGTTTTAATGACTTTTGTCCCATCAACATTTAGGGCGACATGCATGAAAGGGTTTTTCACCCTTTTTCTGGCGTACAATGCACCTAAGTGAGCGGCTATGATTTCTAATGCACCTAATGAATGTGTTAGGTGCATTGTTCGTAAGACTCGACACTTTCAAATGCACCTAACATGAAGGGGTGTTATGGGGGCGTTATGGAGGCGTCGCACCACATTCGTAAGATTAGACACAGGCAGTCCCCGACTTACACCGTTCTGATTAACATCTGTCCCCTAGTTACAAACGGAGATTTATTTGGCATGCTGGCACTTGTAGTTCCATATTCCACAGCAAATAGTAACTGTGGAACGAAAAGTTCCAGCATGCCACAGCAGCGCATGAGATTAAATCTTCTTAACAGGGGCACAGACAGCAAAACACATGTAAAAACCCTTCCCTGCACTATCCAAAACACAAAAAAAGACCTTTTGTGCTGGAGTTACATTTGATAAATGTACCTTTCCGACTTGCATACAAATTCAATAAAGAACAAACCTACAGTCCTTGTCCCGTTCATAACCCGGGGATTGCCTGTATTTGAATGTGGTTTGGCAAAACTAGGCGCATTACTGCTTGGACAGGCAGACCTATCTCAATGTGATCTGCCGGAGTCTGAGGAGACGAAGTGGAGCTAGATATTCTGTAAGCGGCAAAAATGTCCAATATTTCTCAACTTCCACCAGTGCAATAATAAAAAGTAATTTATTATAATTATCAAACTGTATAAAATGTAATGAAATATATGATCATATAAAATTAATATAAAAATATATAAAATTCCCAAAATATAAAAATATCTCCTATAAAATGTATTTAAAATTCATAGAATCTTAAACTAATTTTACATTAAATAACCACTGATGTTGTTCAGATTTTTATATTTTAATTTTTACTACATTAAATTTGAAATTTATGTTTGCTGCTCTCACCCTTCTACATACAGCAAGAGCCAGCACAGCACAGGTATTGCTGGGACCTGTGGTCCTCCGAGAAGGATCCGTACCATAGTTTCTATTCACTGACATGCTAATGATTTTTCTCTTATTTCCAGTCTGTCTATAGCCTTTATACATGTTTGGCGCATTACTTATGCGCCTAAGTTCAGTAATGCGCCTAACACATAGGCGAGGCGCGGGGAACTTTACACACCATTTATGATCGCACAAAAACCACTTTCATACATCAGGCGCATTATACACTGAAAATGAGACGCGACTATTCACTCCGACGCACCTTCCTTCATACATGTCGCCCTTAATGCTTCAGTGTTTGCACCTTTTCAGCCAGTTTGTTTTTATTCCTGGGGTACAGTCTGCTAAAAAGTGAATCAATTTTACAGAAAGTTTAGACCATCGCATAAAATATTTTCTGTATGCAGCTCCTACGCAGAACTTAGTTTCCATGCCTTGTGTATTCTGATCCGGCAGCCATATGTAGCCTCCTTCCATCTATCGTCGTCCTACTATCTGCAGAGTTGCAAGAAGAGGATACTAGGGAAAGTAGTAACACTACTGCAGGACCTGGATACACAACGAGTCCCTTTCTGGTTTGCAACCATGAAGACGCAGGTTTTCATAGGAGCTGTATACTCAAAATATAAAGTATACCTTACCCTTAGACTTAAAAGGGTTTTGCCACCTGGTAAAATTCCTTCTGAGGTCAGCTTATAGCTTGCTACGAGCTGGCCTCGGAGAAGGGGAAGATGGCTGTGCTTGTGCAGCTCTCCCCCTTTCATGTCTATGGGAGTTCCGAGTATAGCCGAGCACACTCGCTCCACTATATTCACATTTCCCATAAAAAAGAACTGAAAACTTTCAGAACAGCTCTCGCCTCTTTCTCTGAGGCTGGCCTGTAGTGAGCTACAAGTCAGCCTCAGAAGGTATTTTAAAAAATAGCAAAACCTGTTTAAATGATCACTAATCTTTTAGCAAATCATTCATTGTAAGCTGTCATGTACATGAGCAGTAACAGGATTTGTGACCATTATATAACTTGTATTTTGTATGTTTCACCACTTGTCCCCCTCTGCATGCTCCATCTCTAATTTTGGTTGTCTCAGAGCAGGTAGGTGGAGACAGGCTGCTATGTTGTTTGCCATACACTACATACACACCCATACAGAAGAGCAGATCCTGCTCCTTTATATCTCAACAGCAACCCCTTAGGCTGGCTTCACACATCCGTGTTTTGCTTTACTATTTGCAAGCCAAAATTAGGAGTGGATCTAATTCATGCAAGAGGTGCCAGTTTTTCCATTACACCATCTTTCTATAGGCTCCGTTCCTGGTTTTGGTTTAGAAATCCCGATGTTAAATTTAAGCCCAAAAATATTTCCCTTGGGGAAACCGACTCTTTATAAGCAGAAAAGCAGCACCCAAAGGGCATTATAGAGCAGTACTGAGCAGTGTAAGCTGTAAATCAAAAACTACCATTAGATATAACACAGCTTTTGTGCGTGTTTCTCTGTTTTTATTCTGCAGTTTGCTCTTCTGCCCCCCTCCCCTCTCCATAGACTTAAAGGGGATGTATCGCTTCATCGGTTTGGCTGTTCTCTTGAAGCTTGATCCTCTCATTTCCTGAAATCCAGGGGCGTTTCTTCCCCTCCCTGCTGGGCGTTTCTTAACTGAAAAGGGATGACATCATCCCCCCTTCACTGTTCAGTTGTCCGGTGTGTCCCCCCCCACATGTCACTGTCCCTCACTATGCGTCTTATTTTGTAAGAGCTGTTTTACGGCATTCATTCTAAACAGTCTCCATGAACTCCGCTTTTGATCTCTCACAGCGGGACGGTTGCTACAGTTTAATCCAGCACATATCCTTCTCCCTTCATGTTTACATAAGGCACCAACATGCAGGAGCATTAAGGCACTGTAGCAGAATAATGCTGTTTTCTGATTATAGAGACATCTGCAGTGTCAATGAGGAGCACTTAGCTGTATAGAGTGAAAAAAAATTTGGTTCCCTTACACGCAGGGCATTAGGCTATGTTCACACGGCTTAAAATGGGACGTAATTACGCGCTGATTAAGTCCATAAAATAAGTCATAGTACGTTCGGTGCTGCTCCCGGAAATTTACGGCCCGAAAAAAACGCTTCGGGATGTAATTATTGCACGCGTATTCCCACACGTATTTACGTCCGTAATTCAGTCGCGTATTTCTGCTAGGCAACCAAATTTAAAACAGTAGTATTTTTCAAAGTGAACCATCAGCCCCCATTTTTTCTTTGAAGATATTAATATTAAAGATATTGAAGATCCTCCCAAACTCCGGCTGTTGCTGTTTTCTCCACAAGGGGACTTCTGGTTCTGCCGCACACAGTCCTGCCAACTCCGGCTGTTGCTGTCTTCCCCACACCATTTTAAAAAATATATTCAATATATGATGATTTTTAAAAACAATAAAATTGAATTAATTTTGAAAAAGTCGTTTGTTTTAAAAACTGCTTAGCAGTAACGACACATTGCTAAATTTGACTTGGCTGTGTGTATGTTCCCACGGCGTCTTTGGTCCCTAGAGAAAAAATGTTGTCTGTTCATAGCATATGAATATGCTGTACAAAATTACTTTTACCATTTTTTCACAATGGACCAAAAGACGCGGTGGGGAACTTACCCACGCAAATAACCCAAATTCGTTTTTTTGTGGTTTCAAGCAAATATGTTTAAATATTATTTTGCAATTTATCATAACCTGAAAAATACATAAATCAATTTAAATTTAAAAACATGCTGCAGTATATTGTTTTACTTTTTTTTCTACATTTTCAAACCATATGCATTACCAGCAGCATCAAGCAGATATATGCACATTTTTTACTGCAGGTAATGCAATATATTTTGATGTTAGGGTACTAAAATTTTCATGCATTTTCACGTATAGAAAAATTACATGCACATAAAAAAGTTAGGGGGTCCAATATGCTTGTTATTTACAAAAAAGTAATGACAATGCAAAACAACAAGCATATGGGGAGAATGCACAGTATAAAAAAATGACATCCACATTTCTAAAAAATCCTAAAGTAAATGACATGTCACTACTTAACAAAGCACATTACATACAGTTCATATTTAATTACATTAAATTAAAAAAAAAATTTCATAAAACTTTTATGTAATCAAAAGTAGAGGGCATGTGCTTACTAAATAATCATTAACATTTAGAAAATTGCTTCTACATTTCATGGGTTTTATACACATTACAATTCAGCTAAATTGCAAAAATAGCATGAAAATGTGGCGCTGCCCTGCTAGCCCCCTCTCCCCTCCTCCATGCACAAAACTCAACACGGTATAATTGCGGGTGTACTGTACACCCTGCATTTTTTGCCATGTGAACTAGCTACTGCATTAAAACTTACCTCCGATATGAGGGGACCCACATCTAGCCGCATGCGTTGGTATTTGGCGCAATTCCACGGGACAGCTGTGTGGTCATTTTTGCTGCTTGCCTCTATGTTCATGACACTGGCTTAATTCTGAATATTATCTGCAAATAGTCCCTCCCCAAAAATTGATACAAGACCAGACAGTTTTTGGCTAGAGACTGTGAACTCTATTTGGAGCCTCTGAATGTATTTGCAGCGTAATTACGCTGGGAATACGCGTCACAAAAGTGTGGCACTGATTTACATGACGAAATACGTTCCCCATTATTTTCTATGGGATAGAAGGCGTAATTACGTCGCAATACGGCTCAATAATTGACAGGGGACTTTGATTTTGCGATCGTAATTTTCGCTGTGAAAAGCAGCGTAATTACGACATGTAAATACGCCTCGTGTGAACAAGGAGACGTATTTTACATTGCATTTAATTTAATATCCCTGACCATTATTTTTAGGCGTATTTAGGGACGTAATTACAGACGTAATCACGCGCGTAATTATGTCCCATTTTAAGCCGTGTGAACATAGCCTTAAGGCACCGGGCACAATTCTCCTGTTTTCTGATTATAGAGACAGCTGCAGTGTCATTGAGGAGGGCAGCTAACTGTTATTTGAGTGAAAATTTTTCACGGCCCCTAATTCTGAGTGAGAGGGAGGAATGCAAGCTCCGTTGGGAAAATACAGCCGTCAGGGGGGAACAGAATGTAAATTATTACAGTTAAAGAAATGCAAGGAGGGAGGGATCCACTTTCCGACCAGCACTGGAGAAGTTTGTTTACAAAAAACATTTATAAGGGAAAACTTTTGAGAACAAGACAACTTTGCTAATGACATCCAATTGCAAAGTTGCTTGTTTTCACTGTCCCCTTATTCTGAAGGCCATTTAATGAAATGATACAACCCCTTTAAAGGGCAGCTGTAACCTGATTCTTCAGTTAGCTGCTCCATCTTAGGGCAGGTTCACCCACCGAGTTTTTCCTATCAAAAAAAATCCTACAATGTGTAGTCCTTGGCAAAAATCAGATGCAATACCTTGTATTTCTGCCAAGGATTTTTCCTTACAGAAGCAGTTTTCGCCTCCGACTTAGATGCGGGTAAGCCCCGTTTTAATGACGCAAACCTGAGTCACTCCTGCACTACGCAAAACTCAGCAGGTTCCGATTGAAAGAATGAACATGTCCATTTTTTTTTTTCACCAAAAATCTGTGGTATGGAAAATTCAAATGATTTGGAGTCTTATTACACAGAGATTTTAACATGGGATTCAAAATGGGATCCATGTTGATTTTCTTGTTTAAGTCCATCATGTGAAAATACCCGTAAGATGATCTTTTAGCCACTGTTCCAGAATGAGTGATAAGTTTGGAGAGGGTGGGTGGGGGGTTTGGAAAGAAACCTGATCTGTGGAGAAAGGGATATTTTCTTTGCTAAGATTTGCATGTATTGCTGATGATGCAGCATTGGTTTAAAGGTTACTGACCATTTGAGATTGGTAGCAGGTTCCACTAAAAGTGATTGGTTCACCCAATGTATTAATTTACAGTATTGGCTGTGACACTACATTAAACTTGCCTTAGGGTACGGCCACGTGACGAGTAGAAAATACTTGCCTAATTCTTGTCTGATTCTACAGTTGAAAACCGCGTTTTCAATGAGTATTTTATGTGGTCTAGGTCCTTTTTTTCCCCGGCAAATTTACAGTCAGAAAACAAGTCCCATTAATTTCTATCGAGTTTTGAACTCGTTTTTTGACGTGGAATACTGCGGAAGAATGAACATGTTCCAAGATTTTTTAAAAATTGGCTGTTTTTCTAAGGGTATGTTCACACGATGTATTGTGGCGCACACAGTACATCGTGAGTTTCGGGAGCTCGCGCTAATACGCGCGTACTCTCCCGAAACTGGGGGGGGGGGGGGTGCAGCCCGCTGGCCTCGTAGGCAGTCATTACTTGCGGCGCGTATTCACCGCTAATAATTGACATGTCACTTATCTATCCGTGCGTACAATACGATCGTATTGTACACCCGGGGAGAGGAGGCGTGATCCATAGTTGTCTATGAGAGCTATGGATTACCGTATTTATGGGGCGCATTTCCCCGCCCGCGTATTTAGTGCAGTATGCTGCGAAATGCTCCCCAAAATAAGCCGTGTGAATATACCCTAACTCTGACCTCAGAAAATCATAGACTACAACGCAGATTTTTCAGATTAGAATCCGCATGAGTTGAAATACTCGTCGTGTGGACGGACCCTTCGCTTGCGATGACTGGTAACGGGATGCAACAGATTTCATATCTGTCATGTCAGTAGTTTTTACGCTAATTATTGCAGATTGCATTGATATATTTTGTTTGTGCTACCACTTTATTTTTATTACTGTTGTATTGTCCTGAGAACATCTAGTTCTTCTATGTCCCTGTGATAACGCTTGTCTCCTGTTACTGAAGTTGTGGGAAGAGCTTTACTCACTTATTCATACATGTGACAGCTGCTTCCAGATGTCGAGCTTTTTTATTATTTATATGGGCAGTTAAATATTCATACTACACTTAGGGGGATTTTTGGTGGTCACCAGTTAATAAAGCGCCTACGTCAGAGTAATGTAGTAAGGATGAATAAAGAAAGAAGTCCAGGCTATCGTTCAACCATTTTTCCTACAATAAAATACTCAAAACACTATGTAAAATTCATATACTTTATTGATAATTTAAAAATACAAAAATAGATAAAAATCTAATCTATATCCAAAAACACCCAAAATAAAACCATAAAGAGACCACTTTGCCCATATGTAACACAATGCATATAGTAGTTTATCAAAAATTGTATATAAATATGATTGCATGTGTATACAACAATTATGTAAAACCAGACATATCAATTGGAATGCAAATACAATAGATTCAATATAAATATTCAATACTTAACCCTATAATAGTGCTGGTAGGGCCAGGCACTATTTATGGTTTTTTAGTTTTATTTTGGTAGTTTTTTGGATATAGATTTATCTATTTTTGTATTTTTAAATTATCAATAAAGTATATGAATTTTACATAGTGTTTTGAGTATATTATTGGAGTTTGGTCTAGCAAGTTTGCTCAACAGTAGCAGTTTTTTCATAGGTGTATACAATTTTCCTACAATGTTGATCCAGAAGAAGACAACCACCCCCACCCCCTCTCTAACCCAGAAGGTAGAAGCCAATTTTTTTTCATCTTAAGGATAAATTATTTTCTAACCCTAGAATAAATTCACAGTTTAATGACTCCTCTCCAGAGTAGTCATCCATTCCTAGTCACAGAGACCGATCTCTTTAACCCCTTTACGACTCCCCCCACTGTCTTTTGACGCCAGACGGTGCTTGTCTTCTGTCTGCAGCCGCGCCAATAGGCATCTCTGCCTTTAGAGGGGTTTTGCGGCTCCCAGCACCATAACTGTGCTAGGAATAGAAGTGTTATTAACCGCTCTGTTCCTAGAGCAGTCACTGTGAGCAGCAGGGACTGGGGGAAGCCTCTGATCCCCACCGTTTAACCCCTTGATTACTGCAGTCCGTGACCACAGCATAATCAAAGGGGTTTCCCACGATCCGTCGGGTCACTAGGATTCTCGATGACCTGGTGGAGCCTGGAGAATGTCTGTACAGTCAACCCTGGGGACCTAGAGTAGCCCCAGGGCTGTCTGCATAACAAGTCTGCTGTCAGGGCACACTGTGTGTTGCCCTGACAGCAGCCGGTGTGATACTGACACAGAGTGTAATATATAAGCATATAGGAATATGGTAGTATTTAACCAGGTGTAAAAAAAAGTGTAACAATAGTTATCCCTTAAATGGGATAAAAAAAATAACAATAAATATTTAATAAATTATTGAGCAAAAAACCTACACGTATTAGGTATCCACATGAGGAAGGAGAGTGGGGAATTTGGAAAGCAACTTGATAAGTGGAGAAAGTGATATTTTCTTTGCTAAGATTTGCATGTACTGCTGATAATGAAAGGTTACTGACCATATGAGATTGGTAGCAGATGCCACTAAGAGTGGCTGGTCACCTAATCTATTAGTTTATAGCATTGGCCGAGGAGCTTGGGATATGTCCTCTGCTTTTAGCTTGCGATGACTGGTAACGGGATGCAACAGATTGTTTCATATCAGTAGTTTCTACGCTAATTATTGGAGACTGCATTGATGATAGGTTTTATTTGTGCTACCACTTTATTTTTGTGACTGGTGTATTGTCCTGAGAACATCTAGTTCTTCTATATCCCTGTGGCAACGCTTGTCTCCTGTTACTGCAGTTGTGGGAAGAACTTTAGTCACTTATTCATACATGTGACAGCTGCTCCCAGATGTTGAGCTTTTTTATTACTTATATGGGCAGTTAAATATTCATACTACACTTAGGGAAATTTTGTGTGGTCACAGGTTAACAAACACCTAAGTCCATGCAACCATTCAGCCATTTTTCCTGTAATGTTGATCCAGAGGAAGACACCCCGCCCTCCACCCCAGAAGGTAGAAGCCATTTTTTTAAAGAGAAAAATTATTTTCTAACCTTGAATAAATTCACGGTTTAAAGGGGTTGTCTCCCATCAGAGTTTCATAGATGCCTCCTGTCACTTCCTGGTCAGACTGTAATTAGCATACGAGCATATTCACTCCGTTTATGCAACTCTGTGTTTTCAGTCTGCTAATTAGTTAAGATTAGCTTAGAAGCTCTCTGAAACTGCTAGCAGGAGGTTTATCTAAAGTAAACAGCAGTAATTACAAACTTTTGTCTGAAAGATCAGATAAAAACAAGCTTTTTACTGCCAGCCAGGACAGAGCTGCCATGACCTGTGTGATGACATAACTCCCTGCTATCACATAGAACAAACAGCAGGGGAAAAGGAGTAAACAGGTTGGTCACTGAGGGAACAGAAAGAGCCAGGGAGGTGATAAAATCACTTGTAGCTCCTTAACAAAAAAAGATGAACAAAGCAATATATTTGGAAAATGTCTTCATTTAGTGTTCCCAACATTTTGAAAGCTATTCTTTGTAGTGAGACAACCCCTTTAATGACTCCTCTCCAGAGTAGTCAACCATTCCTTGTCACAGAGACTGATCTCTTTAAAGGAATTGCTCTTATCAGGACAACATCAGTCCTTATTCAGACATATATATGTGGTGGTCTGCCTGATTGTGGCTGTTTGCTGGGGTATTGGTAGCTTAATGATCACCATGGTTTCTATAAAATCTTTCTATATTGGGAAGGGTTTTTAAAGCTGTCCTGATAACACAACTAAGCTAGTGGCGGCATCCATTAAAATGGCCACCAAATGCTTAAAGGGGCTGTCTCACTACAAGGATTGCTTTTTATCTTAAATATCTTGCAAAAACAAGTCACTTTGCACTATATGTCCATTAACAGTGTCCTACCTATTCCTAGATACAACCTCTTGTATGGGCTGCATCAGATAGACCTGTTTGATCTATCCTGATAGGCTGCCAGCACTGGTTGCTATAGGTACAGACCTGTTTGATCTCTCCTGATAGGCTGCCAGCACTGGTTGCTATAGCTACAGACCTGGCTTCTACTGCAGCCTAGTGGAAGCCAGTAAACACACCCCTGAATTCAAAGTGAAACCAAGATAACAGGACTGAGGTAAGATGAATAAATGTAGTGAGACAACCACTTTAAATGTGGGATTTAGAGAGTTTATAAACATTGCTGCTTTCTTCCAACAACGGTCCATGGACTTTTTCTGGTATTGCAGCTCAGTTCCATTGAAGTAACTAGCACTGAGCTATTTTTTTTTTCTAAGAAGTTCACTCCTGGTGTATTTTTCTGCCATCATTTTTTCTGAAGATTTGTGCAGAATCTGCATTAAAATCCACATGTAGCTCAGATTCACTGTGGATTTCAACCCCATACATCGAAGGGGTAGAATCTGCAGTAAAATGCCACAACAGAAATTTATATGCTGTGTATTTCACCTAGATGCCAACCACCCATTGACTTTATATGGCTGGGCAGTTGACAGCTAACTCTTAAAACCGGTCCAGAGTTCGCAGCTGCACACTAAGGCCATGTTCAGACGGCTTATTCAAGCCGTAATTGCGAGCCGGATTGCGCTCGCAATTCCGGCTTGAATAAGGGGCGGGGCCGGAGCGCGGCGGGGGAGCCGCTCGCCGGCCCCATAGACTTGCGTTATCCACGGCGCGTATTGCGCCTGGATAATGTGCATGTCACTTTCTCCCCCCGCGGCGGATTCGCTGAGCGGGGAGGAGCGACGGAATCCATAGTTCTCTATGAGAGCAGTGGATTACCGTAATGACAGGGACGGATTGGCACCGTACTGCAGTGCAAATCCGGCGCGGAGTACGGCGCCAATCCGCGGCGAAATAAGCCGTGTGAACATGGCCTAATTGTGCATCTGTGAGAGTAGAGAGCCGGCTGTCAGGGCCAGTATCTCTTCACTAGGAAGGCAGGGACAGCGTTCTGCTTCCTGGCTCCATCGCTCACATGACAGCCGGGGCTGGGTAGTTGCAAATGCTGCTGGGTCTTACCAGACCCAGATCAGCGTTGCACGGAGCTGTATTTCCCCTGTAACTAGAGCTAATATATCATCCCCAGTTACAGGGGAAGTTGGCGAAAAAAAAAAATCTCTACCAAACTAGAGGTCTTATACTGACCTTATGGAGAGCATAATATGTAAAGTAATAATAAAAAAAAATCAGTCTAAACTGCAACTTTTAGCCCTATCCATGATGACACTTTTTTTTAAATAAAAATGCTGAAAAAACAACTGAAAAGCGGTCCCATAGAATTCTATAGTAAAAATGTTCTGTCGTCTCTACAGAACGTCTTTTTTTTTTCTGCTCGTTTTAGTTGCTAGTGGGTTTTTTGAAACGTTGCAAAAAACGACTGAGCAGGGCAGAAAATTTACTGTTGGAATCTATGTAAAGCGCTGGATGTTTCCTGCCGCATTTTTTGGCGCATCTTTTGCAGAAATACACAGCATATTTAATGCTATGCATTTCTGCAAAAAAAAAAAAAGGGCCAAAAAAGCTCAAAACACGCCAAAAAAGGAATTTTTTGCAGAAGCTTATGGACAAAAAACACAGTTTTATGAACATATTTAGGATCTGGTCTTCAGGTCGTTTTTTGTCCACTGCTGTGTAGACATAGCCTAAAACTCAACTATATATATGTGTATATGGTTACGGTTGAAAAAATGTCTATCATGTTAAACCAAGGGCTGGGTAAGATGTGGAATATACAGTACAGACCAAAAGTTTGGACACACCTTCTCATTTCAAGAGTTTTCTGTATTTTCAGGACTATAAAAATTGTAGATTCACACTGAAGGCATCAAAACTGTGAATTAACCCATGTGGAATTATATACTTAACAAAAAAGTGTGAAACAACTGAAAATCTGTCTTATATTCTAGGTTCTTCAAAGTAGCCGCCTTTTGCTTTGATTACTGCTTTGCACACTCTTGGCATTCTCTTGATGAGCTTCTAGAGGTAGTCACCTGAAATGATCTTCCAACAGTCTTGAAGGAGTTCCCAGAGATGCTTAGCACTTGTTGTCCCTTTTGCCTTCACTCTGCGGTCCAGCTCACCCCAAAACATCTCCATTGGGTTCAGGTCTGGTGACTGTGGAGGCCAGGTCATCTGGCGTAGCACCTCATCACTCTCCTTCTTGGTGAAATAGCCCTTACACAGTCTGGAGGTGTTTGGGGTCATTGTCCTGTTGAAAAATAAATGATGGTCCAACTAAACGTAAACCGGATGGAATAGCATGCCGCTGCAAGATGTTGTGGTAACCATGCTGGTTCAGGATTCCTTCAATTTTGAATAAATCCCCAACAGTGTCACCAGCAAAGTACCCCCACACCATCACACCTCCTCCATGCTTCATGGTGGGAACCAAGCCTCCACACACCATCACACCTCCTCCTCCATGCTTCACGGTGGGAACCAGGCATGTAGGGTCCAATCGTTCAACTTTCCTGCGTCGCACAGACACGGTGGTTGGAACCAAAGATCTCAAATTTGGACTCATCAGACCAAAGCACAGATTTCCACTGGTCTATTCCTTGTGTTCTTTAGCCCAAACAAGTCTCTTCTGCTTGTTGCCTGTCCTTACCAGTGGTTTCCTAGCAGCTATTTTACCATGAAGGCTGCTGCACACAGTCTCCTCTTAACAGTTGTTGTAGAGATGTGTCTGCTGCTAGAACTCTTTGTGGCATTGACCTGGTCTCTAATCTGAGCTGCTGTTAACCTGCGATTTCTGAGGCTGGTGACTCGGATCAACTTATCCCCCGCAGCAGAGGTGACTCTTTCTCTTTCCCTTTCCCG
>JAODAL010061355.1:0-20367 GCA_025379985.1 Phyllomedusa bahiana | reverse complement strand
AATTCCCCACCCTACCCATAACAGGTCCATTTGCTAGGCACTGGTTTTGTAGGGAATGTGGGTTTCTTTTTAAATTTCAAAAACTCCCCAAATATTTTTTGGGGTCTTTTCCCCACCTATCATGCACGGGTTTTAAAGTCAGGGGCGTTGTTTAGGGTCCTAAAAACATCCGGGGACCGGGCCCCCTAGTGTTAAGTTTTGCTCTTTGGGGGCTGGGTCCATGGAATTTTTCACACCTTTCATTGTAAATTTAAACCGTGTTTTAAGAGAAAGAACCTTCTGTTCCTGTCCTAATTTTTGCATTTTCCCCCTTTGGGATCCTGTCCTTTCCCCTCAGAGTCACTGTAAAATGAAAAATTCACCCCCCGGGGAAAAAATTGTGCTCCCAGAAAAATTGTTCCCTAAAAAAAACCCCAAAAAAAACCCAAGACCAAAAACAAATTACTATTTAAAGGATAAAATTAAACCCCCCTCCAGACCCCAAGGGACGCCCCTACATCTAAAGGGGACTGTCGGTTCTCCAGGCCCCCCGGGCATTTGGCCTAAACACAGGCGGGTTTTACCCGGGAAAATTTGTGCCCAGAATAAAAAACTGTTAGGCCCCCCCTTTGGTCAGTTGTGGGTAACACGACCCACAGAGCTGAAAGTCTATAGTTATTTTTCATACCCATGTGGGTGGGATTATTTTAAATACTGATCCAAGGGCTGATGAATATAACTACGGCTGTCAGCTTGGGGGGTTTTAAAGGTGTGACCAAGAGTCAGCTGATAGTTTAACTTTCTTCCCAATCAGTTACATTTTATTCACTTCCCAAGGGAATGGCCCTCCCCCAAAGAAATAATATGGTCCCGGGGGCTGTTTCTGCCCAGGCACCAGAGGCGTAGCAAAAGGGCCCTCAGGGGGGCCCCTGGTTCAAAACTTCAGCTTGGGCCCCCCTCCCTTTAGAAAAGGGGGTTTTTTCCAGGGGTGTTGACCACTATTTTTTTAAAACGGGGTTTCGGGGGGTTTGGGTTGATGGATGTCTGTTTTGGTTAGTGTGCCACAAAAAAAAGGGTTTTTATTTTTAAGGGGTTTTTCCTGTCTGAAAAAAAATTTTCTTTTTGGAAAAAATTTGGGGCCCAGGTTTTGTGGAAAATTTAAAGTGTTTATTTTCCCTTGATCCCCAAACTTTTTCCCCCGGAACTCCCCGGGAAATTTTTGGTTATTTTCCCACTTAAAACTTTTTTTTCCTGTCCCCGGGAAAGGTTCTTGTTTACCTTAAATTTAAAATTTGGGGAGCCTGACCCTGTCCTACGTTTTGGGGGATGAAAAACCTGAAAAGTGAGGGAAGTTTCCAAAGAGAATTGTGGTGGGGTCCCTAAAGGTATGTTTCCGGGGAAAAACCCCCTTTATATATACCAACCAAATAAAGGGAACGCCCTGCCCATTTTGAAATTATTTTCCCCCAGGTCGTTTCTCTTTTTTTTACAAATCATCCCCCTAAAGTAATTTAAATCGGTTTTTCCCATTTAAAAAATGCTTTTTAAAAAAACAAAAAAAAAGAGCATTTTTTAAATGCCCACATTTTTTTTGGGGAGTTTTCATTTTATTTTTCTGGGGGAGGGAAAGGGGTTTTCTGGGGGGCTTTTTGTTTGCAGGAAAAAATTGGGGGGATTTTTGATTTTAAATTATTGGGTAAAATATAAGTTTTTGATTATTTAATAAACTTTTTTTTGTGGGGGGGTGACGAAAAAAATGCAATTACGTAGGGGGTTTTTTTATTATATTTTTTATTTTTGCAAAATTTAAAATTTATTTTTTAAAAAACAAAAAAAAGTCTAAAATGGGATATTCAAAAGGGCTTTTTGGAAAATATGTTTTCCCTACTGAAAATGGACCCAAAATTTTGTAATTACCGATGTTTCGGTGATTTTATATTGACAGAAATGTAAAATATAAAATCACTTTTCAAAATGGGGTTGTTTTTTTAAAATTGGGTCTTTGTGATGGGTTAGACAAAAACTGTTAAACAGGATTGACATTTTCAATTCGGGAAATCCTTTTTTACGCATCACAAAAAATTTTTAAAAAACTATTGTTGCAGCCCAGAAAATGTACCAAAACACGCACCACACTTTGGGTAGGTTTTTTGGGATATGTTTTATGTATTGAAAAAAAGCAGCATGTGAACATATCCCTAAAGTAAAAATTCATAGAGCATGCGTCCCACTTCGTTCCCCCTTCCCCGGGGGGCATATGTTGTAAAAATTTATGGCACTAATGGAGCTTTTGATTTTACCAAAAAATTTTTGGGGCCCTACATCAGGCTTTGGGGTGAGCCTGCCCTTTGGGCCCGCAGGACCCCCGCTCTTGCTTGGTTATTTATCTTACCCGCTGATCGCCCCTTTACTGTTTCCCTTTTTGGTTTTTTACTCCTTCCCTCTTGCATTGGGGTTCCCTCCCGGGGTCATTCTTTTTTTTCCCCTCCTCTTTTCATTGTACAAAAGCCCCCATTGGGGCAAACCATCAGTTAAAATTTGGCTTCCAGTACCATCTCTTGCTGAAGAACCCCAAAATTTTAAAAATCCTCCCGTGACATCACCCCAGCCTTGCTACAAAACACCAGCGATTGTCGTCTGCTGGGCTCGGACATCCCTTTTCCTCTCTCCCTCTGAAAACTAAAAATCACTAAAAAATGAAATTCTTTTGTTTTTTTGCCAAACTACTAACCAAAATCCACCCTGTTTTTTCTGTTTCTGTATTTAGGTACCCCAATTAAAATCCCGGCAGGCCCCGGGCCCCCTGTCTGGGGGTTTATATTTTGATTTGATTTACCTTCACCCAAAATATCCCAATCCCTTTTCCCGCTTCCCGTTTACCTTTCACCTCAAGAAAAAAATTTCCCAGAAACTTTTTCTTTCTGTGGAAACAAAATCAAACCCCTCATTGTTGCTTTTTCTTTCTCGGGCTTGACTACTTAAAACTCCTTTCTTAAAAGGTTCCCCCTGTGAAAACTTCCCCTTCCAATCAGTCCTGAATGCAGCAGCCAGGCTCATCTTTCTCTCCAGCCACTAAACTGATGCTTCTACCCTGTGTCAAGAGGAAAATGAATAAACGGACCCGGCGCACGTGAAGTGGAGCATAAAAAAAGCCTAGACTAGAGGCTTTTTGTTAAAAAAGTTTTTATTCTTAAAATTGCTACGGAATTACCGATGCAAAATTAAAAACATATAAAAAGAACTTAACGCGTTTCGCACGTGTGTCCGTGCTTCATCAGAAGTCTGATATCCAAACAACCATTCATTGATAAAGAAAGAGGCAATGCTCACGTCCCATAAGGTATGCTATGATGGAGGGTGGTTCCCGATGCATGCCATGGATCCCACTAGGGCACTTATGTGCCAAATACAGGACCGGATTCACAATAAACCTACCTGAGTTCGCTGTTTAAATACTAGAACTTCCGGACGCCGCCGGATGTCCCGTCGCTCCATGAAGCTGTACATGCCCAATTTCAATAAAGAAACCAGATTCAATGCGTGGATCATGCAGAATAGCAATCCGGCGCATGCGCCGTGTGGTGAACTTCATTCCACTGCGTCATCAAATACGCGCATGCGCAGTCATGCCGGCTCAAAGGAGTATGGCGGTGCGCAGGCGCACAGGCCGAAAATAGTGCCGGCGCCGTAGCAGAACCTGCCACAACCGTCAGAAGAGTGCAAGAATCCGCCTCCATGCCGGGTAAAGAGGGCCTATGATGTAGTCCTCACCTCAATAGGCAATTCACTCAAAATTGAGTAATAAGCCCTAGATATTCTACTAATAAACCAGAACCAGGGCACTTAATCCTGGAGCCACTTGTTTTGGTTGCACATTGAGCCCAATGTACAAAGATATAATAAGATATAATAGATACCACTCCCTACAATAACAACATACCATAAGAACAAGGAGGTAGTCTACAAACCTATAGTATACTGAGATATAAAGATTAAAGGGAAAATATCAAAAGATAATGTCATTAAAAATAATTTTGAAGATTAAACAACTACTGAGGATCAAATAAAGGATGTAAAGGACAGAGACTCATTGAGTCCCAGGGGCTGGACCGTTTTCAAGCGGTAAATCCAGATGGCCTCCCTTTGTAGAATTTTTCTTTCATAATCTCCCTTACATGGTGAAGGGTGTACAATTTCCACCACAGAGAAGGAGATGGCTAATGGATTCTCATGGTGTCTAGCATTCATGTGTCTCGCTAATGGGGTATCTCGGTGATGTTTAACATCCCCGATATGTTCAAGGATTCGTCGTCTTACCTCTCTAATAGTCTTCCCGACATACATGAGGGGGCAGAGACACGTAGCTTGATAAATTGCCCCCTTAGTCTTACAATTAGCATAGCTGAAGTATTTGAAAGTATTTCCGGACTCGAGATTAGTGACCCCTTTGGACACATGTATATATATTGACAAGCTCTACAACTACCACATCTATACATCCAGTGGTCTTTAGACTAAGCCAACTTCTAGTTGGTGTAGGTGGCATATAGTGACTATGAACGAGAGCATCCCCAATATTCTTCCCTCTTCTGTAGGTAATACTGGGGTATAAATCCACAAATTCCTTCAGTAGGGGATCCTGCATGAGGATCGGCCAAAAGTTGGAAATAACGTCCCTAACTTCTTGTGCCGCACAATCAAAGGTACCCACTATCCTGACCACCTTAGAAGTTTCAGGATTGTTCTTTTTGGACAGTAAAGAAGCCCGATCAGCCGAACGGGCAAAATGGTATGCTTCTGCTAGAACATGTTGAGGATAACCTCGTTCAATAAATCTGGTTCTTAAAAGGCCAGCCTCCTTCTTAAAGGAGGACAAAGATGAGCAATTTCTGCGAAGCCGAATGTATTGCCCTTTTGGTATTCCCCGGCGTAGTGGGAGAGGATGGTGACTATTCCACTGTAATAGGCTATTACCCGACGTCGGTTTACGATACAGGGATGTCTCTAGGGCCCCATTGGATCCCTTAAAGATCTTAATATCCAAAAAGACCAGTTCAGTCTCATGTATCACTGAGGTAAACCTCAAGCCAATTGAATTATTATTTAATTGCTCTACAAAACTTTGAAAAAGAGGCATAGAGCCTGTCCAAAAAACTAGAACATCATCCAAATATCTCCCCCAAAAGAGGATATAGTCTTGGAATTCACCTAGATGTTCGGAGAATACCATAGTTCGTTCCCACCAGCCCAGGAGGAGATTAGCGTATGAGGGAGCACAGGGGCTCCCCATAGCTGTCCCCCTGAGCTGGTGGTAGAAGCGGCCATTAAAGAGAAAGAAATTGTGGGTTAATACAAATTCCAGTAATTTTATCACAAATATTCCATGACAACAAAAAAACAAATGGCCCACTAGATGGACCTTCAGGATCGGGATCCTCTTTACCATCTTCTTCCAAATCCTCTACACAGATACAACCTCAACTAGTTCCCATGCCTACTTTTTTAGAAAATAATCACAGACCAATAATACAGAAAGAGGTTGAGACCACTCAGGCCAATCAGATTATTAATCTATCACATAGAGTCCTGACTAGGAATGAATTATCTGTCCTTAATAAGGGGCTTTCCTTTGTGCCAAGTAACTCATTTTCACCATTCGAATGGGTGAAGGATATTCACCTGTTCGCATGGAAACTAAAATGGCGTAAATTGTTTAAATTGATGGATAATCGGGAGTGTCTTGAGTTAGGCATTGACCCAAGTGAACTTCCAGATATACGGCTTCTCACTGGCCTGTTGGAGGAAGGAGAAAGGGACCGATCAAAGGGTCCCTTTACTGACCTCCGGTTGAAAAGCACTAAAATGCCCCCTATTGAAGATCAGAGTATCGACACTTTTGTACGGGTCGTCTGTGACGCCTTAGAACGTTTAGATTTAAAACAGGGAAGAAACGATAGAAAATGCTTTAATCTCCATAAAGATGAATGTTTGGCACTAAAGGACCTCGAACAAGATCAGTCTATTGTGATTTAAGCCATCATGACAAAGGGTGGAACCACTGTATCCTTGACAATGAGGATTACTAAAAAATGTGCTTAACACTGCTGAATGACCGTTCGGGAACAGTGTCCTCCCCCTAAAACCCCTAGGCCAAGTTTGGGAAGGGAAATTTGGGAATTGCTTTTAAAAAGAGGCAAAAATTTTAAGCCCTTACGGATAAATGAGAATTAAATTTTCCTTTTGGGCCCGGTATCCCCAAAAAATTTGCATTTTTTAGGGAAACTCCCCAAGGCCCAAAAAGGGAACCCCAAACCATTTAAAAATCCCGCCCTTTTTAGTTTTGGGTATTAATACCCTACGCAAATGTAAGTCTATTAATAGATAACATCTTGTCCCCCTTATTCTCTACCTTCCCCAAAATATTAGAGCCCACCACTGATTTATTGAAAATTAGATGGCTTGAATTTAGACCCTGCCCCCCTGGACTGCAGCTTGATGTGGAGGCGTTTTTATACCCTCGATCCCCCAAATGCGGTTTGGGAAAGGCTGTGGGGTTTAAATTTTTGGACAGGGGAGCCCCTTTTTCCCCTTCCCGCGCATGGAGTATTTGGGGAAAAAAATTACTGGAATTTGTATTAACCCACAATTTCTTTCTTTTTAAAATGGCCGCTTCTCCCACCACTCAGGGGGACGGCTAGGGGGACCCCTTTGTGCTCCCTCATAGGGCAAAACTCCTTCGGGGGCTGGGGGGAACGAAAACTATGGTTTTCCCTTAAACATCTGGGGAAATTTTCCAAGACTTTTACCTTTTTTGGGCGAGTTATTTGGATGATTTTTCTGGTTCTCGGACGGGGCCATTGACTTTTTTTCCCAAAACCCTTTTTTAAAAAGAAATTAAAAATTAACCCGATTGGCTTGAGGTTTCCCTCAGGATACATGAACAAAAACTGGTTTTTTTGGATATAAAGGGATCTTTGGGGGGATCAAATGGGGCCCTAAAACATCTCTATACCCTTTAAAACCCGACGTGGGTTTTAATAGTTTTAACAGTGGAATAGTCCCACCCCCTTTCCACTGCCCCGGGGAATCCCAAAAAGGGGGCAATACATTGACCCCTTTTCGCAAAAAAACTCTTTCTTTGTCCCCTTTAAAAGAAGGGGGCGGGGCCCTTTTTTAAAAACCAGTTTTAATTAAGGAGGAAAATCCTAAAAGGTTCTAACAAAAGGGCATCCCAAATTTTGCCCTTTGGGGCCTGACGGTTTTTTACTGTCCAAAAATAACAATCCTGAAACTTCTAAGGTGGTCAGGTAGGGGGTTATTTAAATTGTGGGCAAAAGAAGTTGGGACGTTATTTCCAATTTTTGGCCCAAATCCCCCACCAGGACCCCCTACTAAAGGGAAATTTTGGTATTTTTTTATACCCCAGTATTACCTACAAAAGAGGGAAGAATATTGGGGATGCTCTCGTTCCCCCCAAATCATTTAAAACCCTTCACACCAACTAGAAGTTGGCTTATCAAAAACCACGGGGGATGTTAAAAGGGGTTTAAGTTGTAGATTTGTCAATTTTTAATGTTTTCCAAAAGGGGGTCACAAATTTCCCCGGATTTCCGGGGAAAAAAATTCAAATATTTCACTTTGAAATTTTTTAAAAACAAAGGGGGTAATTTATCAAGTACGTCCCCCCTCCCCCCTTTAAAGGTATTTTCGGGAAGACTATTAGAGAGGTAAACGACAATTTGAACATATCGGGGAGTTAAAATCACCGGATTACCCCACTAGCGGGGACAAATGAATCCCAAAGACCCCTGGAACCCCTTTTAGCCATCTCCTTCTCTGGGTTTGGAAATTGTACACCCTTCACCACGTAAGGGAGATTATAAAAAAAAAATTCTAAAAAGGGAGGCCATCTGGTTTTAAACCCTTAAAAAAAGGGGCCCCAAGCCCCTGGGACCCCTTTGAGTCCCTGTCCTTTCCCTTCCTTTATTTGTCCTCAGTAGTTTTTTAATCTTTAAAATAATTTTTATAAACATTATTTTTTTAAATTTTTTCCCTTTTTTTAACCCAGTAAACAAATAGGTTTGTAGACTACCTCCTTGTGTCTTTAAATTAAAAAGGAGGAACTAAGAGGTCTCGGCCCCTTATTTATGTTTAATTGAAATTTTTAAATTTTTTCATGGTATTTTTTTTTTTGGTAGGGAGTGGTTTTAAATTTATATCTTAAATATCTTTTTTCTTTGGGGCCCTCAATGTGAAACCCAAAAAAAGTTGCTCCGGGTTTAAAGTGCCCTGGTTCTGGTTTATTAGTGAATATCTGGGGCCCCTTATTATAAATTTTTGAGTGAATTCCCTATTGATTTTGGGGATAATCATAGGCCCCCCTTTCCCCCCGGCATGGGGGCGGATTCTTGTACTCTTCTGAAGGTTGGGGCAGGCTCTGCTAGGGGCGCCGGCACTTTTTTCGGCCTGTGGGGCCTTTGCGAAACCCCATACCCCCTTGAGCGGGAAAGGGACTGGCATGGCGCGTTTTTTAATGGGGCAGGGGAAAAGGGAATTTCCCAAAAAACCCCCCAAACCGGCCCGCATGCCCGGATTGCAATTCTGGGGAAAACCACCTTAAAATTGGTTTTTTTTATTAAAATTGGGAAATGAAAACAGTTTCAGGGAAGCAAACGGGACCCCGGCGGCGTACGGAAGTTCTAGTTTTTTTAAACAGGAACTTGGGGTAGGTTTATTGTGAATCCTGTTTTTAATTTGGGAAAAAACCGGGGGATTTCCCCTAGGGGGATCCAGGGCATGAAATTGGGGAAACCCAAACTCCTTAATAGCAAACCTTATGGGAGGTGAGCTTTCCCTTTTTTTTTATCAAAAAATTTGGTTTGTTTAGATATAAAAAACTCTAGGCACCCTTTGTAAATTTGGGCCCCCCTGTTAAAACCGCCCCAATAGTAGGGGAAAAGCTTTTGGGATTCTTTGGTATAGGGGACATTGTTTGTCAAATAGTTTTTAATTTGGGGGGAGTCGGGTATTTTTGGGAAGGGTTTTTTTGTCTTTTACTGGCATTTGGGTTTTTTTTTTTGGCAGTATTTTAATCAAATTGATAATATTGATAATAAAAGTTTTTTACGGGGTATCTCCCTTTCTGGGGAAGCACGGGGTTTTAGTTAGTTGGGAAAGGCGGGGTCGCCCTTTTCAGGGGGGTTTGTTTCCTTTTTGTTTTTTTCCCCATATTGGGAGTTTTGGGGAATTTAAAATAGGGCCTTCTAGGGGGGAAAATTTTTTTTAATTACATTTTTTTTAATTGCTATATTTTAAAAGGTTTTATATTTTTTTAAAAATTAAATGTATTTTTGCCGGGAAAGGAAATTGGTTTTTTTTCTTATATTTTAAAGTATTTTTTTGTTTAATACGGGGTTACTATAGGGGGGGGGCCTTTTTCCCCTTTCCCCAAAAAAAAGGAAATTTGTGGATGGTTTTTAAAAATTGGGACTATGTAGGGGCCTCAACTTGGTGTATATTGGGCACTATGTGGGGGGGCCCCCCACACTGTGGGTATTTTTGGGGGCCCAAGAACTATGAAATTGGCCCTCCCTTTTGTAAAGTATTTTGGACCCCATAAACTTTTTTGGGGCCCCCGCACTTGGGTATTTTGGGGGCCATGAACTATTAGGGCCCCGCCTATGGTGTATATTGGGGACCTTGAACAATGAAAGGGGCCCCTGCACTGGGGGTGAAATTAGGGGGGCCATGAACTATTTAGGGCCCCGTACTGTGGTGTATTTGGGGCCAAAAAACTATGTGGGCCCTGTACTGGGTTATTTTGGGGGCCATAAAACAAATGTGGGGCCCCCCGAAACTGGGGTTTAAAAGGGGGCCTAAACTATCAGGGGCCCCCACATTGTTGTTTTATTTTGGACCAAGAAAAATGTAGGGGTCCCCGCCTGTGGTGTATATTGGGGGCCATGAACTTTTGGGGGGCCCCGCAATTTTGCTGTATTTTGGGGGGCCATGAACAAAGTAGGGTCCCCCCCATTTGTTTTGTATTTTTGGGCACTGGGTGGGGGCCCCCGACTCTGGTGTTATTAGGGCCATGAACTTGTGGGACCTGCACGGGTGGTGTTTTTTTGGGCCATGAACGGTAAGGGCCCCGAAACCGTGGTGAAATTTTTGGGTTTGGTCAGAACAAGGTGGGGGGGTCCGCACGTGGTGTATATTGTACCATGAACTATGTACCCGCCCCACACTTTTTTTGAAATTTGGGGGGCCAATAAACTTTTATAGAGGGCCCCGAAATTGTGGTGTATTTTGGGGGCCCATGGAACTATGTAGGGGCCTGAAACTTTTTATATATTGGGAAATTAGTGGGGGCCAATAAAGTGGGTATATTGGGGCCCAATGAACAAAAAAAAAAAAAAAAAAAAAAAATGTGGGCCCCCAAATGGGGTGAAAAATTGGTTTCATGAACTATGTGGGGGGGCCCGCATGGGGTGTATATTTTCCCCATAAAACTATGTATCCCCCCCACACTGTGGTGAAAATTTTTGGGGGCCATAAACCCTATATGGGGCCCCCCGCATTGTGGGGGAATATTGGGGCCATGAACTATGAAAGGGTCCTCCCATTTTTTTTAAATATATTGGGCACTATGTGGGGGCCCCAACATTTTGGTGTTTTAAGGGGGCCCCAGGGAACTATGTAGGGCCCCACCCCTGGGGTGATATTGGGCCCAAAACTATGAAAGGGGCCCCCCATTTGTGGTTTTAAAAGGGGGGCCCAGAACAGTGGGGCCCCCACACGTGGGGTGAAATTTTGGGGTCCATAACAAATTTTTGGGGGCCCCGCACTGTTTTGGCCCATAAAACGTGTAGGGCCCCGCACTGTGGGTAAAATTGGGGCCCCCTGAACTATATAGGGACCCTCACAGGGGTTGGTGTATATTGGGGCCCAAATGAATTATGAGGGCCCCGCACTGGGGTGAAAATTTTTGGGGCCATGAACTATGTGGGGGCCCCGCACTGGGGAAAAAAAATTTTGGAGCCATAAAACAATGTAGGGCCCCGCACGTGGGGGTATTTTGGGGCCCATAAAACTATGTAGGGCCCCGAAACTTTTGGTGTTGTTATTTGTGGCTTTTACCAAAAGTGCTCTATCCAGGACCTTCCCATGATGTCCCCAGTCAGGTGATCGGGAGGAGAGGAATCTATTGGCCCCCCCTTATGTAAACCAGGGGTGATGTCACCACGGGCCCCTTTACACCCTAAAAAAACCCTCCCCTGAGGAAGAACGGGAAAAAACTCCCACTTGGGCTTGTTTCCCTCCTCATCCCCCGCCTGGATTACTGCAGCCCTTCTCTGTCCCCCCGGGTTCTAGCCCCTCCCCCGGGGGCCCCGCTTTCCTATTGGGGCGGGGTAGGGCACGGGGGGTCCTCCCCCGGGCAGTTTGCCTCCCCTGCCCAGTGATTTAATGCAGCCAGTGCCCGGGGAGTTTCCCCTTTCCCTTTCCCCGCCTCCTTTTTTTTCCCCTTGTCACTGTCTGTGGTGCCGGCACTTTCCTCATTACAGGGAAAGGTGGAGGCAGGGGGGGGCCTTTTTAGCGCAGCTCTTCCTATTCAGCTGCCGTCCTGTGGGGGCAGGGGGAGGTGGCGCCTGACCGCTGGCAGGAATCAGGAAACCGCCCCAGCAAACAGGGGAAAAACCCCACCGCAGTGGGGCCCCCCCCTCGCCCCCTCAGGCCCGGGGGCCCCCCCCTCCCCGTCAGTGCCGGGGGGGCCCCCTTTCCCCGCCGGGCAAATGCTTTGGGGCCCCCCCCACAAATTTAGTGCTGGGCCCCCTCCCCAATGTAGGCTGGGGGGCCCCCCCCTCAATGGTCATGTCGGGGCCCCCCTTTTCCCCCATCAGTGCCGGGCCCCCCTCCTTTGCCGTTCCCCGTGCTTTGGGGGGGCCCCCCTCAATGTCAGCCCCCGGGGCCCCTTCCTCCAAAAGTCCCGCCGGGGCCCCCTCCTCGCCGTCGGCGCCGGGGCCCCCTCCTCGCCGGCGGCGCTGGGGCCCCCCTTTTCCCCTGGGGCGGCCATGCAAAGTGGGGAAACTGTGGAAATTTAACCCGCATTTTCCTTTCAAGCAATCTTCTGTTTTCCCTTTAAACCCCAGGGGTGGTTACCGGGGAAAGTGGAGTGTATGGAAATATGTGGCTGTATTTTTTATGTGCCTTTTGGTCCATAAAATGGCAATTTTATTCCACTGAATGTGCATCAGAAAGGCCCCGGGCCCCCCCCCCATTGGTTTTTTAGTTAGAAATTTTACGCCCAAATTCATATGACGGGCCTGTATAATTTTTTCCCCCTGGAAAACAATCTGGGCAGTGTGGGCATGTGCTTACCCGACAAACTCAGATTTATTTTCTCTGTTTAAAAAGACGTATTGCCGGGGGGTACTTGGCCCTAATTGCACTGCGCCCAAAGTATGTCCTGAGTTTAAAGGGAAAATCATAGAATTTTTCTAAGTGCTCTGAAATTTAAAAAGCATTTTCCCCGGCGGGGTTTGTTTGCCCCAAATACAAAGCCCCCGGGGGGAGTTTTTTGGAAAGTTCACATGGCGGGTTAAAGGCTCCCCTTCTGTAAGCCCTCGCAAACCACCATGTGTTTTTTAGAAGTAAAAAACGTGGCCCGCAAAAAAATTCAAAGTACTTCTAAAAGCGGCCCGTATTTCAACGAAATACACCCCGCAATTACGCAGTGTGAACATAAACCCTTTAAAGGGGGTTTTTCCACGATGTAAAAGTTGATGTGGGGGTCCTCCAAAATGGGTATTTAATTTACTTTTCTAAATATGTGTTTCAAAAAAGGTACCCTGTGAAAACTACGCATTTCTCAAACCCCCTTATTACCCCGAAAAACTTCCTTTGAAAAGACCAGAGGGGCCCGACAGGCCCCCCCGCTTGCATGAAACACTTCTTAAACTGATGCAGGGAAAAGAATGAGCTTTAAGGGGCTGGGGAAAAAAGTGCAGTTTTATGGGGCCTTTTTTCTTGCTGTATAGAGAATCAAAATGTTGTAAAGTTTTTATTTTTGGTTTTTTGTTTTGAGACGCTCCATTAAATTTCCCCACTCTCTGCCCCCACCTCCCTCTCACCCCTTCGTTTTTAAGGGCTCAGCTATTTGTTTATTCCAAAACCCGTGTGGGAAAAGGGGGTAAGTAAATCACGTTCTGGCAAAAAAAACCCCTTTTAAACCCGAATTGGGGCCCTGGCCCGAGCGTTGGGGAAATTGTGGCTATGGTACTTTCCCAAAAACAACATTTTTAGGGATCATAGCTTTTTGTGCGACTCTATATGCCGTGTGAACCCGGACTAACTGTCAATTTTTTTTACTAAAATTGTCAGGCCCAAAAAAGGCGTTAGGAAAATTTCCCTAAAATTTTAAGCGCAAATTCTGTCAAGGAAAAAGAAAGCTGGAGGCCCAAAGGGGAGATCTGCTGCACCCACCCTGGTGGGCGCATAAAACGACCAAAAAAATTCTATATCAGTTCCCCTTTTCCTTCCCCTTAAAAGCAGCAGCAAAAATACTGAGGGAAAATCCAAATTTTTTCGGCCCCAAACGGGTGGGCATGATTTCATTGCTTAAATGGCATGATTTTTTCTGTTATTTAACCGGGATTTTTTGGGGGGAGATTACACGACTAAACCCCCCCCAAAAAAGCGTCAAACACAGGTGTAAAATTTTCGGTACTAATTTGGGGGGATTTTTCAAGATTTTAGTGCCTAAACCCCCAAAGAGTGTAGATACAGCCCTTTCCCCAAGGGGGTACAAAAAAAAACCTATTTTATTTAAGAGAACTGAATAAGGTTTTTTATTAAATATTATTCCCTAAAGGAGGTTACCTAACCCTTTCCCATAGGGCTTTTAAACCTACCACTGGAGCCTATTACCTACCATCTTAATGGGGATCGCTTTTTTATGGAGACCAATATGTGGTCTCCCATTAAAAATTGTTATCAATAAGGGAAATTGTAGGGCCATCAGCTCGGGGTAGGATAACACAGGGTCATTTCCCTTTAAAACCCGTTTAAAAAATTAAAGGGGTTTTTTTCAGCCCTTTGATAAAGGGGCAACAAAAACGTGGGCTTAACTTCAGCCAAAAAGGGAAGGAAAAAAAAAAAAAAAACAGGGTTTTTTCCCCAGTCCCGGGGGGTGGGACACTTACAGTCCCCGTGTCCAAATTCAGGCCTCCAGCCTTCCCGTCTCCAAACAGAGACCCTCGGGGTAAATCTGTTTTTTGGGGTCTTTGCTGCCACACCCGCAACCCCTCCCAGCTCACAGCCCAAACAATCAAACCCCCGGCCCCGGACCTGAAAAAAGTGGGGGCGTCACCCACCCAAAATCTATGACTGTCCTGTGGGAAAAACCCGCCCCAAATACTTTTCTGTGCAAAAATACAACGAAAAAAAACATGTCAGAACCCAACCCCCGCGGGCACATGAAGTTAAAAGGTTTTTTTACCTACCCAAAGGGCCCGGGCATTGGGTACACATATCTCTGGTCCCCCCACAAAACCCTTCTGTTTTTCTTCATCCCCCCCCCCCCTCTGCCCAAGGCCAGGTTTTGGGCACCTTTACTTTAATTTTATGCAGTGCACCCCTTTACGGGGCCAAACCCGCATTACCCCCTAGCTTCCCCGGGCCCCATGTTTCTACTGAGGGAAATTGAAATTTTTGTAGGGGCCCAAAAAACCATCGGGTTTACCCAAAACAATTTTTTTTCCCCTTTTTTCTCCCCTTAGCCATCTTAGGGGGGGAAAGATCTGACACCAAGCTTAAAAACCTGCCCCCAGAAAGGGAATAAAGAGGGAATCCAGGGGGGTCACTTAATGGAAGGGGACTCTCTCTCTATTATCGAAATAATTCTTTTCTCCGGGGGGCAACTTCCCACTCAGATAGTTTAATGGGGGGTCTTCTTTCCCTTTTCTAAACCCAAGACAAAAACAGCCCCCCAACCCCGCACCCGACCACTGTCTGAAAAAACCCCAAATTCCCTGGAAAAAACCGGTGCAAACCCAAAACGGCGCCTTTCAAAGGGCTGGACTTTAGTTTCGAAAGGCCCCTTTTAGGGATCCGGGGACCAAATTTTAAAACCACCTGACTTGGCTCCTTTTGTCAGGTCGGTGGGGGGGAAACCCTATCTCTGCGAAAATTGGGGAAAGAAAAACCCTCTATTACCCCCCCCAAAAACCCCCGGAATGCCCTGACCCGTTTTTTGTTTTTTGGGGGCGGGGCCAGCTTTTTGGGTGGCTTCCAAAATTTTTTGAGTTGAGGTTTTATCCCCTCCTTTGCCCCACGATGTACCCTAATTAAACCCGGGCTTTTTCCATCCCTAAGGCCGAAACTGGGGGTTAAACCGGTAAACCCCCTTTCCTTAAAAAGGGGTTTTCTCACGTGGGGTTTCATCCTTCCTTGGTGCTGTCTTAAAAAAGCTCGATTTTGAAAAACAAGGGCGGGATTCCTGGGTTTCCCCGATTTCCTTCCCCCCCCCCCCTCCCTTTAAAACTAGTTTTATGTCCTGCTGCGCGCTCGCCTCCCGAGCCCAAAACAGCATTGGGAAGGGGGGGAACTTTCAGATCACAGAGTTTTTCTTTTTCCCCCGTGCTGACCATTCAATTAAACATCCACCGTGTAACAGCCAATTTCTCTCCCATACTGACAAACCGCAGGGAGGGGGATTAACCTGTCCAGGGGTTCCCCGCACAGGGAAATTTGGGGAGGGGGGGGGGACCCAAATTTAAATAATTTTCTGAAGTGATCCCCCCCTTTGGTATAGCTGGGGGGAAACCTGTTGTCTTTTTAAATTGTTATCTCACGCTTTTTGTCTTCTGTTTTCTCTGGATAATTAAATATTCACTGACTGTTTTTCAAATTTTCCCGCCCGAAACATTTACTTCAGCAGTGAAGTGGTTTTGGTAAACAGGGAGGGGAATGCTAATTAAAGGCAGAGTTGAATGACAGGGGGAGGAAAAAAGTTAACAGCCGGGGGGGGGGGGGGGGAAAAATTAGGCCTTTAGACACAGATAAGGCAGGGAGGGGAAATGACAGGGGGTGTAGTATGCCTGCTCAAAAACACTGCTCTGGAGCAGGGAGAGGGAGGGCAGAGAGAGAAAAGGACAGGAAAGTTAAACTTGCGTTCTGCTCCCGGGCTAAAACCTGCTGTGATAAAATGCCGGAAATTCCGCCTAAAGAGGGAGAAAAAAGCAGGTTTGGGTGACTATAAGACCTCCGCAGCCCCCGGAACCCCAAAAAAAAAGTTATCTAGAATTCAGTAGGAGATTTTGTTATTGACATATAAAGCAAACTTTGGGTTGTTTTTTGAAATCTTTAAATTTTAATTTAAAAATCTTTGTATTTAGACAACCCCTTTTTAAAGCCCCCAGGGGCAGCCCTGAACCTTAAAAAAATACTTTCCCACTCCTGACTGAAAAAAGACTAGTCATTTCCCGATAGGGTTCCGCATAATTTTCCCGTAGGGACGCAACACAGGTCCATGGCCCTTGGAAATGACCGGGGCTCCCTGCCCAAACCAAAAGGCATCCGGACATATGGAAAGACCCCCTTCAGGTGTGGGGGAAGGCTGTCTTCTCCCCCAGCCTCCCTTTGGGCAACGGAATTTTTCCAATACCCTTTGGGGAAGATCCAGGGTTGTTTTAAAAAATCGAGCCCGGACCCAGTCCCCCTCTATCAATTCATCTACCCGGGGCATGGGGGAGGCATCTACCTTAGACACCCGTTCAGGTTTTCGATAAACCCATTTCCCCCCTTTTGGCTTTGGGGGGAGGGCTAAAGGGGCTAGACCACCCACTTTTTTATTCCTCGATCACCCCAAAGGCCAACATCCTTTGGACCTCTTTCGCAATGATCTCCCTGCGAGCCTCGGGCACCCTATAGGGTTTTAAATTGACCCTTACCTGGCGGTCAGTGAATATCTCATGCTCAATTACGGTGGTTCGACCTGGAGATTCTGTAAATAAATTCTATTCTGTAGGAGCAACTGTTTACACGCTGCTTCTGAGATGGCGACAGGGTCTCCGCCACTTTGACCTCCTCAATGGCTGGCGTCCGTTGGGCCACAGCGCATGGGGCTGTTTCCAGGGTTTTAACAAATTCATATGATACACTTGGTAGGGCTTCCTCCTGCCAGGTTGGTGTACCCTGTAATTCACTTCGCTCACTTTTTCAACTATCTCATATGGCCCTTGCCATTTTTGAGAAACTTTGCTTTCTACTGTGGGTACCAGCACCAGAACTTCGGTCTCCCGGGTTTAACTGCCTGAGACGGGCTGACCTATTATAGACCCTTGCTTGGGCCTTTTGAGCCTGGAGGAGATGCTCCTTCACAATCGGCATCACCTGGGCTATTCTCTCTTGCATCTGGGAGATATGCTCTATCACACTTTTATACAGAGTGACCTCCCCTTCCCAGGTCTCCTTGGCAACATCCAACAACCCCCTGGGGTGTCTGCCATATAACAACTCAAATGGGGAAAAACCCTGTGGATGCTTGGGCACCTCCCTGATGGGAAAAAAGCAGATAGGGTAGTAGATAATCCCAGTCCCACCATCCTCTTCAACTACTCGTTTTAACATAGCCTTCAAGGTCTTGTTAAAACGTTTGACCAGCCCGTCTGTGTGGATGATAAACAGAGGTGCAGAGCCGGGTAACTTTTAACACTTTACAGAGGTCCGCATCACCCTCGACATGAACGGGGTCCCTTGATCAGTCAGAATTTCCTTAGGTATCCCAACCCTGGAAAACATCTGAAACAACTCCTTGGCTATGCCCTTGGAGGAAGTATTTCTGAGTGGGACTGCCTTTGGGTACCGGGTTGCATAATCGACCACGACCAGGATATACTGATGTCCTCTGGCTGACTTCACCAGGGGTCCTACCAAGTCCATGGCAAGTTTATCAAAAGGCACCTCAATAATCGGAAGGAGAATCGGGCGGCTGCGGAAGTGGGCTACCGGGGAGGTGATCTGGCATACGGGGCGGGACTGGCAATAGCCCCGAACTTGTCGGTGAAGCCCTGGTCAATAGAATCTCTGAAGGATCCTTTCCTGGGTCTTCTCTGACCCCAAATGCCCCCCTTACACATGGGAATGAGCCAGGTCTATCACCATCTTCTGGTATGCTTTAGGCACTACAAGTTGTTCTACCAACTCATCCCGACGTTTTGTCACTCGATATAGTATATCCCTGTTCATGGCAAAATGGGGGTACCTCTTTTCCAACCCGGGCTCTTGTGGCACCCCATTTACTACCACCACACTCCTTCGGACCTCTCTCAACGTCTCATCACGGAGTTGGGCTGACCCAAAGTTTTCCCGGGGCACCTCTAAATCGGGGACTAACTGGTCGGGGGTATCCTCCTCATTGTCCCCAATTAACACCGAAAAGGGAAACCCCAGGTCACCCTCTGGCTCAGTTCCCACCGGGGTGACTGCACCCTACAGGGGCTCCTGACTAGGCGATGGGTTCCGTGGTAGTGCCCGTTCCCACAGACGCCAAAACAATGGAAAATCCTGCCCGATTATTATGTCATACATCAAGGAGGGGACCACCGCTTCCTGGTGGGACCTAACTCCATGCTCTGTTTCCATCATCACCCGGGCCACTGGGTAACCCTTAGTGTCCCCATGAATACAGGTAACCCCTTCGCTCCTTCCAGGATCACCTCATGTGTAATAGTGGCTGAGAGGAGCGTAACCCGACTCCCCGAGTCCAATAGCCTGAAACCAGAGTCCCATTGACCGTCATTGGCAGAACTGGGCCCACCTCCATGCAGGGGCCGCGCCACATGCGGTTTGTGGCAACCAAGAAGGTTGCCGTCCTGCCGAGCAGTCCATCGGTTCCGTAGTATGGGGCACTGGATAACCCTATATCCTGGGGCATGGCAACCCCAACAAACCACCTCCCGGAGTCCCCTTGCTTCCGGGTTCTGGTACACCACCCTGCCTTTAGGACGACTCAGCTGAAGACTCTGCTGTCCTGGTTTTTTCTGAGTTTTTTGGGCTTTCCCGGTAGGTGGACTTTCGAACTCCTGCAGGGCCTCGGGCGTTCTCAGCAGTGTGAAATCGTTCCACCAAGCTCACCAGGCTATCGACTGACTGCGGGTCCCCTTGGGCCACCCAGGTCTGGATAGGTCGGGGCAGGGAATGTAATAAAACCGAATCCATGACTACTCTGTTCCACCATCTGACCGGGTGCAAACATCCGGCTGTAGCCATTTTTGCACCAGATGAAATAAATCAAAAAATCTGGGACCTGGTAGGTTTTGTCCGTACAATAAGTCCTTTGGTGGACCCCTGGGCCCTACCCCCAAAGGTAACCCCAAGCCGTCCCAGGATTTCTGCTTTCAACTTTGGATTCTTAGCATCCTGGAGGGCAAGGTCACAATAACCTTCCGGGGTTCCCCCGGTTAGAAATGGGGTTAAGACCTCTGCCCCTGACCGGTGGTAGCTGTTCTTGGTTGGCCAAACCGCTCAAAACCCAGAGGGCCTCCGACTCTTCCCCAGTGTCAGTTTTTGCAACGATTCCCCCAGCTCCTTTGGGCAATATTACTTCCATCATGGAGGCCTGGTTTTTTTCCCCGGGCCTGGATATCCCGGGTCACTGTTTTAATCACACCGTTGGTTTCCTGCTGAGCCCCCATGGCTTTCCAAATGACTTGCTGTTTTTCTGCGCATGAGTTGCTGCGCGCTTTACCCATGAGTTGCTGCCTGGCAATTGCAAGCCATGGTTCTGTTGTGACCTTCTTCTCATGGGGGTGCTGTTTGTGCATAGGGTCCCTGCACACTCTTTTGGGCTTGCTGTTGTACCTTATGGGTGCCGTTCCTGGCTTTTCTGCTGCACTTGTAGCCCTTTATGGGCTTTTGCTGCACTTTAACCCTTTATGGGTCTGCTGCTTAGCCCTTCGTAGCCTCCTTCTGGGCCCGCTTGTGGCATTTCTTGCACTAGGTGTTATTATTCCTCCCTGGTGGCTGATGTAGTGGATATCTCAGTTGCGGCCTTAACCCAGGACATTACTATGCCCACACGAAAAAAAAAAACCACCACAGCCACACAGTCTCTCTAGCCCAAAACCGTGCCTCTTAGCAGCAGAAAATTTAGGCGTCCGGCCCTTTAAAATTTTCGCTGCTGTACATTCAGCACTGTTGCATGCACCACAACTGTTTCCAGAAATGCCCATTGCATACCTCCACCAATTGTAAGGGATCAGCTCGGGGGTATAAACATGACAGTCCTTTTGCTCTGTTTAAAAATCAGGCGTTTATTTCAGCCTTAATTAAACAGCAACAAAACGTGGCTTACTTTTGCCAAAATGCAGAGAAACAAAACAGGTTAAAACT
>JAODAL010061354.1:0-20367 GCA_025379985.1 Phyllomedusa bahiana | reverse complement strand
AAAAAAAACCCATGAGCACCCCTAACGGGTTTTTCTTCCCAATTAAATACCCAAAGGGGCCCCCGGGTACCGGAGGGCTTCAAATTCCACAGCTCAGGGGGGGAGAATTTTCCAAAGATAACTATTAGTTGTCCTGTTTACAGTTGCAATAACCTATGCTGGGAAACACAGCAAGAATGTGGAAAAAGGTGCTTTAGTCAGATGAGAACAAAATGAAACTTTTTGGGGCCGAAATGTCAAACGCTATGTAAGGAAGAAAGCCAGAATTGCACATCACCCTGAACACACTATTCCCACCATGAAGCATGGAGGTAGCAGCAACGTTCTGGGGGGAGACTTCAGCAAGGACTGGAGAGCTGGTCAGAGATTATAGGAAGATGGATGGAGCTAAATACAGGGCAATTCTGGAGGAAACCGGTTAGAGGGCGCAAAAAACTTGAGACTGGGACGTAGGTTCACCTTCCAGCAGAACAACGACTTTAAACATATTCATGTGTTACAATGGCTCAGTCACAGACCTAAATCTATGGGAATCTTTTGGCAGGCTTGAAACTGCTGTTCACTAATTTTTGGAAAACCAAACCTGACTGAGCTTCGAACTATTTTGCAAAGAAGAATGGGGGAAAAATTCCAGCCTCTGGATGTGCAAACCCTGGTAATACATACCTGAACAGACTGAAAGCTGTCATTACAGCAAAGCGGTCCTACAAAATGTTGACTCTGGGGACTGAATACATATACACGCCACACTTTTCAATTTTTTAATATCCAAAATTTGGAAAAGAAACGCATCATTTTCTTTACACTTTACAAATACTTACTTTGTGTTGCCCTTTCACATACAATATCAATAAAATACATTATATCTTATGAATTGCTTAAAAATAAGGAGCAGTTCAAAGAGGTATGAATACTAGATAGATAGATAGATAGATAGATAGATAGATAGATAGATAGATAGATAGAGTGGGAAAAAAAGTATTTAGTCAGCCACCAATTGTTCAAGTTCTCCCACTTAAAAAGATGAGAGAGGCCTTTAATTGACATCATAGGTAGACCTCAACTATGAGAGACAAAATGAGAAAATCAAATCCCGAAAATCACATTGTCTGTTTTGGAAAGAATTTATTTGCAAATTATGGTGGAAAATAGGTTGGCACACACTGTTGCTGGTAGGTTGGCCCATTCCTCCATGCAGATCTCCTCTAGAGCAGTGATGTTTTGGGGCTTTTCGCTGGCAACATGGACTTTCAACTCCCTCCAAAGGTTTTCTATGGGGTTGAGATCTAAACTGGCTAGGCCACTCCAGGACCTTGAAATGCTTCTTACGCCATGACACTATAAAGTCATGGTGTATATGGCCATAGTATATGGCGGTAATATTGGTCTTTCTATACTGATCTTTATTCAGTAATAGTATAGGAGTATTATTCAGTCACTATGTGGTGGCAATTTGTGGTTGTGTTCTCGCAGTATAAACAGGTCCTTATGTAGTAGCGTGATTGGTAATATTGGTCTTGGTATTGTGGATTTGTTTGTTAGTAGTATGATAGTGATATGTATGGTGAGGTATTCGCTCCTTGTATTATCTAGTAACTGCATGACTTATTAAAAGGTCCCGGTAAATGTTCATGGTCGGGGAAGAGGGGCCCCATCCAAAAGTTTGCTATGGGGCCCAGGTTTCTCTAGGTATGCTCCTGATGCCTCTTATAGGTAGATATATGCCCCCTGTAGGTAGACATATGCCCTTTTAGGTAAAGATATATGCCCCCTGTAGGTAAACATTTGCCCCCAGTAGGTAGAATTATTTTCCCCCTGTAGGTAGAATTATTTGCCACTTGTAGGTAGAATACATTTCTCCAAGGAGGTACATTAATTTGCCCCCTGTAAGTATAAAAATTTGCCCCCAGTATGTAGAATAATTTGCCCCTAGTAGGTAGAATAATGTTCGCCTTGTAGGTAGAATAATTTGACACTGTAAGTAGAAAAATAAAATTAAAAATGTACTCACCGCCGTGTGACGTCATCATGTCGTGCCCACTGGCACAATGCTCTCAGGATCACGTGGGCCAGAAACCTAGACTTCTGGCCTAGAAGACCCAGCGTCACAGGGGGTGTGACCCTGCGATGCTCATGTGTATATACAGCGCTCACCATCCTGCCTTTTCCCTGTACAAGCAGCTGCCTCATCTCTATGGAGAGATTTAAGGTATGTTTACATGGCATCCTTTTGATGCATGTTTGGATCCGTGTAACGGACCCAAACACACATCTAACAATGTGCAGTGTGATTTACATTAGTTTCAATGTAAAACATGCATCGCTGTTCAGACAAGTGATCACCGATGTGTATTTTACATGCCTCTTTCTGATGCGTCTTTCGGATCTTGTAGATTGTAAGCCCTCGTGGGCAGGGCCCTCTTTCCTCTCTGTTTCAGTTACTAGTCATTTTTGTCACCATTGTATTTGTTCAACATTTGTTATGTATGTAATTCCCCTTAAATGTACAGCGCCCTGGAATTAATGGCGCTCTAAAATAAATAATAATAATAATCTGTTCAAAGAATTGACATGTCAGTTCTTGATCCGTTTTACACAGCAGACACATTATTTAGATGTTCCAGGAATTCCAGGACTTTCACACAGCCAAGTCACAGAAAACACATCCAAACATGCACCACAGTTTGGGCGCATCTTTGGATACGTTTTACGCAGCGCTTCTCAATCCGTTTTTCGGATTGGAAAAGGGATTGGAAAACGTCATGTATACCTACCCTTACATGTCTTAACTGAATTAGAAATACAACCTGCTAATGAACTACATACAGAAGACACTAGTGTGACTCTTCTTGTCTGTGATAGATAGCAACGATTCAGATGGATGAATAACACAGCGTAGGCGTGATGATTTGCCCGTTAGTCTAAAATACTGAAAGCGACATTTGCAGTCAGGAGATGCATCGACCGCCTAATAAATGTTTGATTCAGAGATACAAAGCATTGTGCTAAAGGTCGTGTTTATACCAAAAATGATTAATATGTTTGTTCTATTGATTTCTGTAAATGTCATTATTAAATAGCACAAGAAGCATTCTGTCATCCTCAAAAGAAAAGTTTGTGTGATGTCTGCCCGTTGCACAGACTATTGCGCAGAGATTGGAATTCCATTGAAAATCATTATGAGGTTCATGAAACAGTAATCAAACTTGGAAGATCTTCTTGGGACTCAGTTGCTTAGATAGCAAACATGCAGTTAGTGAGGTGTTGTGTGGCAGTGATTAGACTGTTGTAATCTCGGTATTAAGAGATCGCATGAAATAGAGGCCAAAATCTACCGTCTCTACTGTGACATGCTTTGGTGCGGACTACAGGGGGTGCTCCATCTGATTTAAGGAAGCCACATTATTAGGGGCTAGGCACCTTGGTATATTATAACCGGTAATGGTAATGTTTCACCATTGATTTTACCAATCTTCCTCTGATATTATGCCTTCCAGCTCTTTAACATTGTAAACATTTTTTAAAAAAACTTATATAATAAGTCCCCTGCCATTGCCTCTCCAGAGCTCCCCACTTATCCACTCATCTTGACTTCCGAGTTCTCATCCCGACTTGTAGGACAAACTTGTGGTACATTCACTTTTAGTGAAAACCTCTTTTGCTTGTCGGGATGAGAGCCTGGATTTTCGTCCACTTTTTGTCCGATGCAGTGTAGACCAAGCCTTACTTGCTGAACCTGCTCCATATGCAGTAGATGCCAGCTGTTAGATACAGCCAACACCTGACACTAGTGGCTGGGATTGGAGATAACTCTGATCCCCATCCATTTAACCATTTAGATGCTGCAGTAAGCATGACAGTGGCATTTAAATGAATAGTATAAGAGACTGCAGTATGTTGGCACCAAGAAAGGCTCCCTGCAATCCCTGCCTTTGGCATCCGGAGGACTAATGGATGCCTCCCTAGGTGCAGACAGGGTGTAGTATGAAATCAATGTAATCACTTTATACTGTTGTACATTAGTACTGCAGTATATATAGTATAAGCCATCAAGTGATCACTTGTTCAAGTCCCCTAACAGGTCTAAAAATGATTTTAAAATTTTTTGTAAAAGTTTTTCAAAATATAAAAAAAAACTAATAATAAAAAACCTTTCTTATTTATCTTATTATTTAAATTAACATTATTGATATCACTTTGTCTGTAAAAATCTTATCTAGTACATTAACATGTTATTTATCCTGCACATTGCGCGCTGTGAAAACAAACCAAACAGAATTTTTTTTGTTATCATCCCGCCTCCCGGAAAAAAAAGAAATAAAAAATGATAAAAAAGTTGCGTACACTTCACACTAGTACTGATAAAAAGTAGACCTTGCCCCACATGAAATATGCCATCACACAGCCCTACCAAAGGAACATTAAAAAACGTTGCTGGTCTCAGAAAATGGCGATGTGAAGAATCGTTTTTTATTCTTTAAGAAAGTTTTTTATTTTGTAAAAGTCATAAAACATAACAAAAACTACATACAGTGATATGGTCAGAATTGTACCAACTTGCAGAATGCAGATAACTTGTCAATTATCACACCTGATGAACTCTGTAAAAACACCTTCCCAAAAAATTGTGAAATTGTGTTTTTTTCCAGTTCCCCAAAAAGATTTTTTTTGGCTCCTCAATACATTATACAGTATATTAAATTGGATCTTTAAAAAATACAACTCATTCTGAAAAAAAATGCCCTAGTATGGCTCTGTTGACAGAAAAATAAAACAGTTATGGCGGGGAGGAAAAAGTGGAAATTAAAAACCGAATATGGGTCAGAAACCAAGGGGTTAAAAGGACACCTAACTGCAGAAGTTTTTGCCTAAAAATATTCAGCTAAAACGTGTATTGAGATTAGGGACGTGTTCCTAATACATTCAAGTAGTTTTATTCACATATACTTTTTTATACATTTTTTTTGAGTGCATGGAGTTTGTTTCAATACGAAGTATGTTCTAATGGGTTGAACTGAAAAAAAATGTATCATGCGTGCATGGATCACGTGCACATATTTGTTCTGTTTCTCACTCTTATTTATTTGTTAGGCTGTGTCTACACTGTACAGCATTGCGATCGTATTGTCGGCTCTTTTAGTTTTTTAAAAGCGACGAAGATACGATCGTTAGTGCGTCCCCACAGACGGCAATAGAAAATACGAGCTGCAGTCTCCACAGCTCGTCTTTTCTCTGCTTGTCTTCTGGCACCGGCGTATTATATAACATGTTGTATAATACGTCGCTGCTTTTAGTTTTCTTGCCGTCTTTCCATACAATACAATTGTATGGGCAACGTAAAAAAAACGAGAAACGACTGCAGTTTTTGCACAAAACGTGACAAAAACCGCGGTCCTGCACCGGAAAAAAAAGTCCGCTTTCTGGCCGTTTTTTGTCCATTGCAGTGTAGACATAGCCTTACATTACAAACTTGACAGAAAACAAAGCCCTTATAAAAAATAAAATAAAACAAATACGGATAAAAAATTGGCAACTCAGAACACCACATGACACCAAAAACGAACAAAGAGTAATAAACACAAAAAGTCGTATGTGTTTTTGCTCTGTATTTTTATATGCAAGTCTTATTGACTCTTCACACAGGTTTTACTGGGATCTTGTCGCATGACGTTCTAATCATTTGTACCTGTTCTATCTCTTATGTAGTTTTTATAATCAAAAATAGTTTTAATTTTACAAAAAAAATTGATTCTTTCCTATATAATTTCTCTCCCTTTACAATACACTTCTGATATGGCTCAAAAACTCAGTTAAAAGCTATTTCAAAAACAACAAGCTATGAAGCACCCTCAATCTAATTTTGGGTCTTTAAGATCGTATACATACTTTTTCTAAAAAATAGAAACAGGATATCACATATTTTTTGTGTGATATTTTGTTATGAATAAAAACTACATATTGATAATTTTCCATGTTTTAAAAAGAACTTTTCATGAAGTATCATTAGACCAGGTTGACATCTGCATTGCAGGTTCTGTTGGAAGCCTTCATTAGAGAGGTGGTGCCAGATCCGTTACATGACAGACCGTGCCAGATAGACCCCATTGTCTATGATGGGGTTTATCATGTTATCATCATGGTGACCGTCATTGTAATGGAAAAAATAGTACTGCATGCTGCGGTATTTATCTGTCCTTTTTGAAAGATTTTGTGGTGGAGCCTCCAAATGGAGCTTCCGACCTAGATGTAAAGAGAACAGTAAACATGTAAGCATGGAGGATCTTCCAATGTGAATTGTATGAACTTAGGAGGGAATTTTATAAGCAAAAGAAACCAAGGGGGGACATGTATGAAAACTGTCTACGTCTAAAACTCACTTTGTTGCCCATAGCAACAGATCAGAGCGCCCCTTTCATTTCATATAGTGCTCTGGAGAAATGAAAGAAGCGCTTTGATGTGGCCCTAAGTGTCATACGTCCAGGCAGGCAGTCTTCTGTTTGTATGCGGCAACGCCCGGTAAGGGTTAAACTCTCTGCTCTGGACCCACGCCCGGGGAGAGAGGTTGCTTTGAAGCTCAGAAGTGACAGCTCTGCAGCCTCTCCCAACAAGAGGTGTGTTGCTCAGGCCAATCAGAGGGCCCAAACGCTGCACCAATCAGCTGCGGGGTGGTGTCCGGGAAAACCTTTTAAACTGGCTCAGACCTCTCAGGCCTTGCCTGTGAACGTGTTCCACTGTGAAAATCCCAGGCGTTTAAAGTTATTGGATTCCTAGTAGTTGACCTCGGCTTGTTAATTGACCTCTAACTTGTCCTCCATTATGAAACGCGTGACCGCTAGTGTATGACCCCGGCTTGTTCTCCGTTTCTCTTCTGGTTCCCTTTTTTGGCTTTGGCGTTCCCGACCGTTATCGACCAGGACTGTTTGGCATTGTGTTTCCCTGACGGCCCTGCACTTAGCAGCGTAGGGGCTGTCGTCCAGTTGGGGTCTGCCGCTTAAGGCAGCACGCCAAGTAGGCAGGGACAGTGGGCTGGGTGGCAGTCAGGGCACACTGCACCTCCTCTGACGTGACACTAAGGCCGTGTTCACACGGCTTATTGCCGACGGATTTGTGCGCCGTATTGAGCGCACAAATCCGCCGTGAATAAGGGGCGGGACGGGGGCGGGACGGGGGCGGGACGGGGGCGCCGCTCCCGGCCCCATAGACAATGCATTGTTTACGGCGCGTCCGCGCCGTAAATAATGTGCATGTCACTTTCTCCCCCCGCGGCGGATTTGCCGAGCGGGGAGGAGCGACGGATTCCACTGTTCTCTATGAGAGCAGTGGATTACCGTAATGACTCCGACGGATTGGCGCCGTATTGAAGCGCAAATCCGGTGCGGAATACGGCGCCAATCCGTCGGCAAATAAGCCGTGTGAACGGGGCCTAAGTCTTTCTTTTTTGCCTATAGCAACCAATTAGAGCTCCCCTTTCATTTTTCCACAGCACTATATGAAATGAAAGGGGAGCTCTGATTGGTTGCTATGGTCAACAAAGAAAGACTTAGACCTAGAAAGTTTCCATACATGTCCCCCAAGTGCACCCAATGCATTAGGAAGTTCACACATCTTAATACATTTTCCATACCTATGACTGTTCCACTTTTTTCATCACAAGATTTAGAAAAATTACACATATGTCTGGGCAAAGCTCCCCACAGGGTCTTAGAGCATGGTACAATGTATCCAGTTTTAGAAACTCTATTACAGGCAATAGGGCAGATTCACTATGGCACTTGTGCCAGATTTTTGGCATTATGTGTGTCAAAATACAGGTACACTTGCTTTACGCCATATTTATTATGTGCCATGTCCAACTTTGCTTCTATGAATGACATGGCTTCTCTGGAAAGGGACGTAGATTTGAGTGTGCCACATTTTTGCTGCAGCTAGTGGTATACACTAAGCCAACTAATAGATGGTGTTAAGTTAGACTGGACAGTCTAAACACAGGGCAGATTTATTAAAACTATGATAAATCTGGGGCATCTGTCCAGTCTACACTATAAATTTTAGACGGTACTGTATTAATAAATGTGCCCCATTGTCTCTCTCTCACGTCTTAATGGATTGGCACAATGTAATCAGGGCAAAAGAGGCAACTCCAGGAGCTAGTCTAGATCTTATAGACACAATCTTTTTCATAGACCTCAATAGTAAACAAGTTAAAAAGTTAAGCATCAGCAACATATTTCTTTCTGGAATTTGCGATTTTTCCAGCCCTGGTGTAGGTGAAATAAATCTTGAAGTCCAGCCTGATTCACCTGATTAAACTAGTTTGGCTAGTATATAGCATGGCTTTTCTACTTTTATTTATTTATAACTTGGCCAAATTTAGGCTATATTCACACGGCATATCGCGGCGCGTACTTCTAAAGTGGGGGGTGGTGGGACAGCCCCCCTCCCATTGACTCCTATTATGCCTGGTGAGTAAACGCTGGGAAGAAGTCACTTCGCGTCAGGGAAGATGGACATAATTCCTAGCTCTCAATGACAGCTATGAATTACCGTATTTGAGGGACGCATTTCGGGTGTATTGAAGTGCAATTACGTGCCCGAATAAGCCTCGAAATTATGCTGTGTGAACATACCCTTATACTTGGAAGACAGATGAATGTCATAATGGGTTCAGCAATATGTTCTATGGCCATGGCACAACAGGTTGAGAAATATCTACTTTATAAATCAGTCCTACCAACAGGGAAAATTACATGGGATATTTCTTTTCCCATCACAATATGTCTATAAAATTCTAATAGGTTTCAAAGGGAGAGGGGGAGAAAACATGAGACTAGTGGATGAAAGTGATATTCTATCTACTGCACTATTTATTCATGATCTAGGCTTGCACTCTCTGAATATTTATCTACTTCCCCATCTGGTGAGCATGTAGGCCCTGAATGTTACTCACAAGTCCACAGAGCTTAGAGAAAGTAATTGCTGTGTGGTCTGTACCCTGTGGTATTCATACAATGCATCCTGGAGCAAAGCAAATCTTTGAAGGTAGGTAAAAAAACCTCTATTGGAATATGAAGGAACATATTCCTTCTCACACGATGCCTCCAAAAACTACATAAGGAATGAGGAAAAGCTACGACGTCAAAGGTGATACTCAGCCTGAAATAGCAGAAATAGAAATCCTTTAAATAAAATACTTGAACTTGGGGAATGCATTGCATATTAATGTCAAGTTCTTACTCCTAGATTAGTCAATCTGCTGGAAAGAACAAATGTGATTCCCAAGGACAACCCCTCCAGGTATTATATCTGTGTATGTAAAATAACTATAAATTCAAATCTTCTCTTCCATAAGATGTAACCTCCTACTGTCATAAAACAGAGATGATCATCCTGGCAACTGGTTACAGGACTTATTATTCCAAGATGTCAAAACCCCTCTCATCATAAAATATTGATACATGTTTTCAGCTGCTAAGACCTACAGTCGATACCTCCACAGGCACTGCTGATAGCTTCCTGGAGGAAAGACGTACTGCACTGGTGATATGACTATATCTATGCTGTGTACCACTATGATTCTTCAGCAAACGTGGCTATAAATACAATAAATGAAGGAAAGACATGTTATGAACTGAACCAATAAAGTGCAAATTAGATCTGTCTAAAATTCGAATATGTTTGATGGACACAACAAACTGGGACCGAATGATGTAGCACTCAAAAAGGTGCCCAGTAGCTTCAACACAACTAAACTTAAAGGGGTTGTATCATTTCATTAAGTGGTCTTCAGAATAAAGGGACAGTGAAAACAAGCAACTTTGCATTTGGATGTCATTAGCAAAGCTGTCTTGTATTCACAGTTTTCCTTATCTTCTGTTTCTGTTTACACTGATCTCCAGTCCTGGTCAGATCCCTCCTCCTTGCATTTCACTAGCTGAGAGCTCATTTACATTCTGTTCGCCCCCAGTCGGCCGTATTCACAGAGCTTGCATTCCTGCCTTTCACTCAAAGTAAGGCACCGGCACATTTTCACTCTGCACAGCCAGAAGAAACAGAATAACACTGCATGACTTCTACAATGAGGAAACAGCACAATTGTCTGTCGATCCCTGCCTGAGTCAGAGTTAAGGGCCGTAGCAATTTCTCTCTGCACACCCAGCAGAAACAAACTGCAGCAGATTCTACAATCAGAAAACAACACAGTTGTGTCTCGGTGCCTAACACTCCTGAAAAGAAGGGAGATCTGTGCCATTCATAGAAAGCTGGATTCAGCTGTAACAAATCTCCAGCTGTGAGAGGAGAAGAGATCAGTGCTCAGTCTAGATTGAATGCAGCCGGTGGTATGTATACAGCTCTTACAAAATAAGACTGATAGGGAGAGACACAGTGACATGTGAACTCAGAGAGGGGGGGGGGGGGGAGTCTCGGGAGCCAGTATGAACAGTGAAGGGGGATGATGTCACCCAGCTGGGAGGGGAAGAAACGCCTCTGAATTTCTAGAGTTGAGAAGCTGAGAGCAGTATGAATCAACCGAACTAAAGAAGCGATACATCCCCTTTAATGAGAGCACTCATAAATTATATGTTAGATGTAGATTTGGATCCATATCTAGTAAACAGGAATAATGAAACTTCACCATTTGGAGGAATAAATTATAAAATACTTATAGTGGTTTGCTATAAGTATTCAAGTATAATGGAAGTATCAGCAAATCCCGGAGTAAGACAAATAGTTGAGGCAGCAAAACAGAATAATGTAATTATTGTTTACGACTTCAACTACTCCGACTTCAACTACTACAACTGGGAAATAGAAACCTGCAGGTCCAGCAAAGGAAACAGGTTTCTGACTGTGCTAAAAGACAATTACCTTTATGAACCAGTACAGGCCCTGACAAGAGGATGAGCACCTATGGACCTTATCTTCACCAATTTACTGGATTGGATATCAAATGTACAAGGTTGGTGGTTATCTAGGTAATTGTGACCTCTAAAATTTTATTTTAATAACATATTTAGGAAAGGAGCTACTAAAACTCTAGACTTTAGGAACATCAATAGTTATGAGCTAAGGGATGACATGGATAGCATACATTGGGACAAAGTCCTCTAAAATAAATGTACAAAAACTAAAATCATTCTTAATAGATAGTGTAAAAATATATACCTTATGGGAATAAGTACCTAAGGAACAGAAGGAAAGAAGGACACAATTGAGCTACAGAGGGTGCAGAGGTGGGAAACCAAGTAAATTAAGGGAATGAGTGGATTGCAATACCAAGACAGGCTATGAAGCTTGGGGTTATTTAGCTTGGAAAAAAGATGGCTTAGGGGTGATTTAATTACCATGTACAAATTAAAAAGGACAGTACACAGATCTTGTGCATGATCTTTTTACACATAGGCCTGGATAATGACAAGGAGGCATCTGCTACATCTAGAGGAAGAAAAGTTTCACAATCATCACAGATGGGGATTCTTTACTGTAGGAGTGGTAAGACTATGGAACTCATTGCCACAAGAGGTTGTGATGGTGGATTCAGATGCCCCTTTTGAAAAACCTGATATTACAGGTTATGGGGACTAGATTCTGGAGACAGGATGGGATTTATTCTGATATACTCCATATTTGGAATCGGAAGGAATTTTTCCTCTTGTTTGTTCCGCTGGATCACAACTGTAAAGTAATAGGTCAGACCTTTGTCTTTTTCCAACCTTATCGATGATCTTACTATATTACCAATCAACCCTCAAAATAGCATCTGATGGCTGTAGGAAACAGGAATATCTGGACTAATATTGTAGTAGGACATGGCTTGAAGTGTTAAAAGGGTTGTCTCACTACATCGATTCATCTTGACTGTTTTTAAAGTTTCGTTTTTGAATTAATGGCCGTGTTTACTGGCTTTACTGGCTACTAATGGCCTGAAGAGATGAGGTGCTAAGGACACCAGGTCTGTAGCTATAGCGACCAGCGCTGGCAGCCTATCAGGAGAGATCAAACAGGTCTGTAATTGATGCAGCCTGTAATGATTGGAGTAGTGGATCCGCTGTACCACTGCAGGCGATGGTGTAAGCCGCAAAAGGGATTTGAGGCGTAGGGGCTACTGGTTTCACCAGAGCCCGCCGCAAAGCAGGTTTGGCTTGCTTTGGCAAGCGAATTTCTATGTCACTATCCCTATTGCATAATCGTTAGGCTGGCTCATAGTCAGGGACAGGCAAGAAGGTCAGGGCAGGTGGCTAAGGAAGGGACGGAGGCAATAGATACGGTACATGGTATAGGAATGGAAAACAAGGAAACACTTTTTCGCTATGCTACAAGGCACTATTGATCCATCAAGGAACAACAGGAAAAGGCAGGGATAAATAGGGTCTGCATCCGGTGATCACCAATCACTTTAAATTCAACAGAGCCGGCACGTGCGTGCCCTAGGGATGCACTTTCCGGCAACAGCGACTATAGGAAAGAGGACAGGTGAGTAGCCACATGCCGGGACCTAGCTGTGAGTGTACCCGCGGCTCAACATGTGGGTCGTGGTGCCGCTCGCAGCTTGGGCACTGGTGCACCTGTGACCCAGAGTGAGGGTTGCAGGAGCACCCGTGACACAATCCATACAAGAGGGGATATCTAGGAACAGGTAGGACACTGTTAATAGACACATATTGAAAAGGGACTTGTTTTTGAAAGATCTTTAACATAAAAAGCAATCCTTGTAGTGAGAAAACCTAGAAGAACAAGAATAATTGAATTGAATTATTGATAGAGGATAATCAGGATATGATAACCGAAGTTGGAGCCCCCCTGTTTCCTCTAAGCGTAATGGCATACCTCCCAACTGTCCCTATTTTGGAGGGACAGTCCCTATTTTTGACTCTTGTCCCTCTTAGCTCTATAAATGTCTCTCTTTTTCATTTAGAAAACAGATTTGCGTCAATAAGCTGAGAATCCTGCTTTAAAAAGTATCTGGTTGCTTCCTCGCTGTATATTACATAACAACATACTTAATATTTTATCATCGGATACAAAGCAATCCTGAAAATGTCTCCCTTTTTACCGTCTAAAAAGTTGGCATGTATGTGTGGGGGCGTGATTAAAGGCGTGTCTTGGTGTGATGTCATGTTTTGGGTGTGGTTAGAGGCGTGGCCTGATGTGTCCCTCTTTGCACTCTCTAAAAGTTGGGAGGTATGCGTAATGGCAGTGCCACCATAATGCACAGAGGTTATCCCCACTCAGAAATATGTTATACATTTCCTATTATGCCTCTAGCTTTGCAAAAAAGATTCTGGTCACACTGCAGTTGCTTTAGGCAGAGGCAGTGATAGGTCAGTGATATAGAACTGTTGTCTTTTAGTTATAAAATGTAACTCACACTTCAGAGACTCCTGTGTATTACTATGAGATCCAGCTTCAGTCTGTCTCCTGCTTGGGATTGATAGGTTTCTCCCTGTCATATTTCACAAGCAGGAAGAAGGGGAAAGCAGTGTGAAGTAACATTTCATAGGATACACTGGGGATTCCGCACACAGCATATAGCAGAGAAATACAGGTGCAAATACAAGTGTCAGGGGACCTTTATAAGACTAAGTTCACAAAACGAGTATTTTAAGCCCATGCGGATTCTGACTTGAGATAGTCATCTAAAACCAAAAGTAAATTATTCCAATTGACCACATAGAAAAGAATGGGGCTTGTTACTGACTGTATACTGTCAGTGGGTGTTGACGTCACTCCTTGCTCTCAGCTAATCAGATAACTGACGTCTTTCTGGTATGCAGGTAACCATAGAAACCTGTGCGCACTCATAGAGCTGCTAAAATGTCTGTCTCATGACTAAAGTAGAATCTATTGACCAATGTATTATGAAAATGTCTTCATTTAACAGTTCCATTATGTCATTATGTTGAAAGCAAATCTTTGTAGTGAGAAAACCCTTTTAATTAATTGGTGTCACTTTAAGGTAATATACATGAGAGTTTTAGTTCATTTTTGGGACTCTGGATGACCAAAAATGCAACTCTGGCATGGCTTTTATTTTTACGGTGTTTACCATATTTATTAAATAAAATTATATAGATTGGATTGTTATGGACATGGTGATACCTATTATATGTCTTTTATTTTTTTAAATTTTTTTTTTTACAAAAAATAGGGAAACATGTATGAAAACTGTCTTGGTCTAAGACTTTCTTTGTTACCCATAGACACCAATCAGAGCACCCCTTTCATTTTGTATAGTGCTGTGAAAAAATGTAAGGAGAGCTCTGATTGGTTTCTATGGGCATCAAAGAAAGTCTTAGACCAAGACAGTTTTCATACATGTGACCCGTAGTGTTTTTATTGGGGAAATAGGTTTTGTGTTTTTGGTTTTTATTTTTTATATATGTTCAAAATTGTTTTTTTGTCACTTTTTTTAACCTTTTTTATTATTTCAGCTGTAGGACAAGACTATACAGTTACGTAACAGCCTTTATAGTACATAGCAATGCATTACTGTATTGTATATGTATTACAACTATGAAAGGCTGCTTATTAGGATCTGCCTTAGGGACAGCTTAAGGCTGGGTTCACACGACTTATTTGCAGGGCGTAATTACGCCCCGCAATTATGCCGTGTGGACGGGGGCGGGGCGGGAGCGGGGGAGTGAGCGGGGGGGCTGGCACCTCGCCGGCCCATAGACAATCATTACCAGCGGCGCGTATACGCCGCTGGTAATTCACATGACACATATCTCTCCCCTCACCGTATTCGCCGAGCGGGGAGAGGAGACGTAGTCCATAGTTCTCTATCAGAACTGTGGATTACCGTAATGACTGGGACGTATTCCAGCCATAATTTGCGCATTCCGGCGCGTAATTACGGACTGAAATACGTCCAATTTTAAGCCGTGTGGTCATAGTCTAATTGGCTTCTATGTTATAGGGGCGCTGATGGGTGAAAAATGGAGCACTTTACCTCTGTCAACCTCTGTCAACCACCAAGCTGTGGATGCTATTGAATATGGCATGGTAGTCCTTTTCCCAACCTTAAATAAAGAACCAACACACAACAGCTCTGGAGTGTAAATGCCGAAATATTTTATTAAGGTTTTAAATAAATAATATAGATTTCTGTAATAAGCCATTAATACCAAATAACCACTGAACCAAATAGCACATTAGACATACCAATAGGACCAATGAAACCTGCAATTTCATCTTCATTGTTCCCGTGGTTCAGTATTCCATTCCGCCTCCTGATACAAGTTCTCTGCCCAGCTACCAGACTGCTGGTACAAACCGATTCTAGTTCCAGAATCTTCCAGCTGGGTCACCTGTAATAAAAAGGAGGGGGGGGGAGGGGATAGAATCCGCACTGATCACCCTTTTATAAGGGCAATGAACCAAAGGGCTATGCCACCATGCTACCCACCCATTTATGTGGGGGGCCCACATATAGAGGGCTCTAACAGCATTTGATAGCCAAGACTAAAAGCCATGTTAACCCTGGATGAATAGTGTTGTTTGAATTATTTATTGCCGATGCACCCCACGTCCCACACCACACCTCTCCCTGCAATGAAACAAGAACTGTAAGGGCGGTTGCCAAGGGCAATGGATGGTTGGTGTACAGCTGTCACTGCCGCTCTGCTTACACAGTCATGAGCCATGTGCAGTAGCTGTACAGTGGGGCCCAAGAATCAACTTCACTGGTGGGCTCTGGGCACACCAGTTCAACACTAGACACAGACCAGATACACTAGTCCAGGAACAGAATTCAGTAGCAGAAAGCATGGCTAAACATTAAAGGCCACATGTATGAAAACTGTTTAGGTCAAAAACTCACTTTGTTGCCCATAGCAACCAGAGGACCCCTTTTTTCATTTCTTATAGCTCTGGCAAAATGAAAGGGGAGCTCTAATTTGGTTTGCTATGGGCAACAAAGTGGAGTTTAGTCCCCTAGAAAGTTTCATACATTGTGGATCTAAATGTTAGCATAAGGGCCATCATTCAAGAAAAACTTGTCAAATAATCTCCACAACAATGGAATGTCACAGACACATGAGTGACTTTTTATCACAATTTACTATTTTGTCATAGGCAAACTTAAACACCCTATCAGATCTCTATATATAAAACACTAAAACGTACGTTTTATTATGTATAACACTAAAACCTCTCTATACACACTATTAAAATGAAGAACGGGAATTTGATGTAGTTTTTGGTTTACAGGAATAGGCAAAGATGGATAGTATATAGCTCAATACCAGAACCCCAAATGGCCTTAAATGAAGGGTTTTTCATTTTCAGGCATTTATTTAATACATTCTGATATCCCAATATATTTTTATAGAGGAAACAAAATGTATGAGATTGAGTACTGTCAGTGTACAAGCCACTGTTTGAATAGAATGACTAAAGACATCAGAGTTTAAATAGTCCCCCTCCCCCCCCCCCCCCCTATCTCCTACTGCCCCCTCCTTTGCCCCCACCTTGTCCCCTCATTATCCCTGTGTTTTGCAAAGATTGTAGTATTGATCATGCGAAGGCAACCGTCTTCTATTTTGGCAAGATCGTGATGTGGTGTAAATTATCTCTTTGCCATGAAGAGGTTGTAGCCAACTGAATCATATAGTGTAAACACTTATGTTGCGTGATAAGGACGCAGTTTGGGAGTAATTACAACTATTCCATGTAAACATCTGTTTGAGTGTGGATTTGATGTTTCTGTCTCACTAGCGTGGATTTGTGCTGGCCTTCAAGTACATGTATATGCAATACGAGATGAATACAAAAACAATGGAAGATGAGAGTGTACAGACAACTCTGCATACTCCATTGTAATGTGTGAATTAGTTGGCTAGCCTAGACCTTAAAGAAGAAATCTTTAATGGGGGAGGTGGGGGTGAAGTTTTGGAGGGGAGTGGGCAACCTAGGCCTGCAGCTTTAAAAAAAAGAATATGTAATTACATACGATTAGAGGGGGTTTATGGATAGAAAAACAAAGGTACTTACAATGGGTATTAATCCCAATGAATATGCAAATTAGACATGAGGGAAGGGGTTCTGGGAGGTATAAAGCTGAAAAGGTGCGGGGAATGTAAACCTTTTGCTTAGTCTGTTGAAAGGGAGCCACCAAAGCAATAATTGAAAAAATTGGACTTAAGTCCCCCACTTCGGGGCAATATCTCCATGGATACAGTAGCGGGCGGGGGGCGTAGATAAGATTTGGCGCAAGCCCGCTATGGGAGGGAATTGTCTGAGGTATGTTGACAGGGAGCGGGGTGTCGGCGTAGCAGCAGCACATATTATCAGTTCGTCGGAAGCGGAAGGGGGTGGTTTTGGGGAACCCTTGATGCAATTTTTGGGAAACCTGAATAGGGTGTTTACCTAACTTTTAAAAAAGGGAATGAGCTTAGATACTGAGACCGGACCTCCCCCCCTGAAAAGCCAGGTTACGGTGAACTGGGGGGAGTCAAGCTGATGTTTTAAATTGTGTTTTTCCCCCTCTGCACAAGTTTTTTATCTGCTGCAGGGGGTATCACAAGTAAACCTTAAAATATTTTATGTCCATTTATTAGGGACTTTTCCCCAAGTAGGATGCCTGGGATCCCCTACTGGATTAGTAAATCACTATAAAAAAAGGTTCCCTGTTAACGGGTGGTGCCCACCAACTTGATATTAGAAAAGACATTCCTTTAGAGCAGAAAGGGAGATATCGGAGGTTTTAGAAACAGATTTTAAAAATGTTATACGTTTAGTTTTATACAAAAAAAAGGACGTTTTTAAATTTTATAGATAGAGAAGAAGGTTTAAGTTTGCCTTGGGAAAATAGTAAATAAGTCATTCAGAAAACTGCCCCTAGCAACCAATCAGAGCTACTTTCATTTTTTTTAGATAGTATAAGAAAAAAAAAGCTGACTCTGAGTGGGTTCTATTGGGGAACAAAGACAGTCTTTCGCAGGGGAAATTTTGATAAATGAGGCCCAATGAGTTTTTACTGCTGATTAACTTCACTCTTATCAATTTTAGAAAAATTTTTTTCTTTATTCCCCCCCCCTTAGAACCCCACTGTCACCAGGATGGGGTCCCAAATATGAGAGTGGGTTGGGACGGCACTAAACTCAAAACGGCCAAATTATGAAAAAAGCATGTCCTTTATTCAAGCATCAAATAAAAACATTTTACATTGTAGCAACAAAAAAGAGACAAAAACTTGACACATTTTGGGCAGTCAAGTGTCCTTAGTTCAGAGTCCCTTCCTTCACCCAACCAGCATGTCTACATTGCGGAGGAGTATGTACGGCAAGGGCATGTCCCCACTGCACAAAGCAAATACTGTTCGGATTATCCGACCGGTATTTGCTCTGTTTTTGGAGCCATGAATATGGCCGCAGGAGGACAGCTTTTCACTGCTGTTTGTGGAGAAAATCCCTCCCCCTTCGCATTGACAGGTTCATGTTCCGCACGAAAACCGGTCAGAAGAATGAACACTTTCAATGTTTTTCGGTCCACTGGCGGTCTAAAAAATCATCCGGCGAAAAATCCATGCAGTGGGGACCGTTGCACGGATTTTCCATTAAGGTCGGTGCTAAAGTTTGTCAGCCTGTTTGCAGACGGCTATCACAACCAAAAACTTTCTGCAAAATCAGCTGAAAAAACGGTCGTGGGGACCTGCCCTAATATTGGTGCATACACATTGCTGCTTCATACAACTCTATAAGAAATACATAGAAGTAACTAGTGATCCTGGGGGTACCACCTATACGCAGGGCAATGTTCTTAGTGGATAAGTCTCTTAAAATAATGAATTTGTTACAGCTCAAACAGCAATTTTTTTAAAAGAAAGTTAACCTGACCAACATATTTGAGTAGACTGAGACAATATTACCATCATTATAACAGTACATGAACATGATTATTGAGACAATTACCTATAGATTGCTCCTCACTGTACAATTATACTGCAGGTCCTCCATAAATGAGGTGCTCCATTAAATAGGATTGATAGTGATACATTTGCTGGTGGCTTAGCTTCACGAATTGGGATGTTATTCTTCAGCGCTGCCATTTTTGTATTAATGTGGAAAATGAAATATTATAGAGTGCTTTATAATGGGAACAGCTAATTCACATGGGGTGTAGATGGAATATTTCGTGCTGTTAACATAATGAGCGGGTTAGTTCAGCGATCTATCAACATGAAGTACAATTAGGCTAGTGGACTGGGATAACCAATAATTGCCTTTTGCTGCACTTTTCCAAAGCTTTTTGAATTTCAAAGTGGACATTGCTGCAGAAGAAGACGGTTCAGAAATAAAAATACAGAAGAGACGAAGGAGTGATGGCATCATGTCAATTAGTATTTTGGACATTAATCCATAGCATTGCTTACCTGGCTTTAATATAAAATGTCTCTATAGACAGAATATAAGAAGTCATTACAAGAGATTTTATGCTGTATTGCTGTGAGACAAAAAAGGGAAAGTTTGTTTAAACTAATTTATGGAGCGTTGGCAACTTCCTCTCACTTATGCATCTGCCCGAAGGTGTTAATAGAAGAATCTAGTGATAAGAGTTCCTTCTGTATTGGACGAGGATTTATAACCAAGTTTCGATTGGTAAGGCCATGTTCACATGGCCATCTGCGGGACGTAATTCAGTCCGTAATTACGCGCCGAAGTGCGCCAATTACGGACTGAATCCGTCCTGATAACTACAGTAATCCACAGTTCTCATAGAGAACTATGGATTACGTCTCCTCTCCCCGCCCGGCGAATCCGCCGGGCGGGGAGATAATTGACATGTCACTTTCTAGCGGCGTATACGCGCCGCTAGCAATGACTGTCTATGGGCCGGCGAGGTGCCGGCCCCCCGCTCCCTCCCCCGCTCCCGCCCCCACGGCGTAATTGCGGGGCGGAATTACGCCCCGCAGTTAAGCCGTGTGAACCTAGCCTAAAGGGTGCACCCTGCCCTAATTTTGCACAGGAGTATATCAAAATCTGTATTTATCAGACTCTTGTATGTCACTTTTTCTCACCTGCATACAGTAATATATCCGTCTATTACATTTGGATCCCCTTGGTAAATGGAGCAGCTGCTTTTGCTGCACCCTAAATTCAGCTATTTAGGGTTTTGCTTTAAGGCCCCGTTCACACGGCTTATTTGGGCGCGGATTGGAGTCGTACTGCGCGCCGTATTTGCGCTGCAGTACGGCTCCAATCCGTCCCAGTTACTACGGTAATCCACAGTTCTCATAGAGAACTGTGGATTCCGTCTCTCCTCCCCGCTCGGCGAATCCGCCGCGGGGGGAGAAAGTGACATGCACATTATTTACTGCGTGTACGCGCCTTAGATATTGACAGTCAGGGGGCCCATGCCGGGCCCCCC
>JAODAL010061353.1:0-20369 GCA_025379985.1 Phyllomedusa bahiana | reverse complement strand
GTTTTTAGAATCGATTCGCCCATCTCTAGTCCTGAGGAGAGATCATGGGTTCCAGCTAAATCCATCCATGCTGATGACCTGGTGAGGGAATTCCATGAGTCTCACCCAGACAAACCCAGACCAGGGAAGGGTCCAGTGCCCCTCCTAAAAGGGGGGAGGGGTACTATCAGGGCTGGGCAGCGCTCGGCTTGCAGGGAGGAAGAGTCTGCAGCAGCTGATTAGCGACCCCACCCTGATAGACAGTCTGCTGGGAGCTGTGTGAGTGACAGACGCCCAGCCACTCCTGACACGAGGCAAGTCGCACCAGCCAATGGGAGGACCCGGAGGCCGCTCCAATCAGCTACAGGGGCGGTATCTGGGGATCACATTTAAACTCCCGGCTAGCTGAGTGCTGCACCTGCGATATTCTCCTGGCTGACTTGCTTCCTGTGCTATTGCTTTGTTGTTTGCTTACCTGTGTACCTGACCTCAGCTTGTTCTCCTGACCCCGGCTTGTGCTTGTTTATGTTTATCCCTCTGGTTCTGATTTGTGGCTTGGCGTTCCTGATATGGTTTGACCCGGACTGTCTGACTATTCTTCTTTCTGACGGCCCCAGCACTTTAGCAGCGCAGGGACTGTCGCCCAGTTGCCGTCTGCCGTCTAGGGCAGCACGTCAAGTAGGCAGGGACAGTGGGCTGGGTTCCAGTCAGGGCTCACTGTACCTCCCTTGACGTGACACCCAGCGATGGTGTGATGACAGCTGGCGCCTGCATTTTGCAGGCAGCGACTGGGCTGAACGGCCAGGATACAATGATCCTGGCCGTTCAGCCCACTGGAGGCAGCAGCGCGATGCAATGGTGTAATCACACTGCTGCCTGAACTAGGCCCTAAGCCTATTGCTAGGCTTAGGGCCTAGTAAACGCCGGAAGTAGCTAACCCGGTGCCGTCATGCTGCCCAGTCCGGATTCAAAGACAAACGTTTAGCGGGAGAACAGGTGAGAGGTATTATTATCATTTTTATTTTTTTAAAATTGGGGGCCCTATATACACCTAACTACTATGGGGACCTATATAGACCTATCTAAATACTGGGGAGAGCCCTGTATATACCTAACTATGAGGGGACCCTATATACACCTACTTAACTACTGGGGAGAAGACTCAATATCAACCTACCTAACTACTGTGGAGCATCCTATATACACCTACCTTACTACTGGGGGACAGTATCAAAGATGTACCTTGAAGCTTCTGGGCCCCAATGCAAAAAGTGAAATTGGGACCCCCTGCTATTATGTGTTATTTATAATACTGGTATCTTCCTCTGTGGCAGAAGGGCTTTTCAGCCCCGCCAGGTTGCAGAGCCCGGTAGCAGCTACTACCTCAGCACCCCCTCTAGCTACGCCCCTGGGCTGTATATATATATATATATATATATATATATATATATATATATATATATATATATATACACTCCCCGGCCACTTTATTAGGTACACCTGTCAAACTGCTCGTTAACACTTTATTTCTAATCAGCCAATCACATGGCGGCAACTCAGTGCATTTAGGCATGTAGACATGGTCAAGACAATCTCCTGCAGTTCAAACCGAGCATCAGTATGGGGAAGAAAGGTGATTTGAGTGCCTTTGAACGTGGCATGGTTGTTGGTGCCAGAAGGGCTGGTCTGAGTATTTCAGAAACTGCTGATCTCCTGGGATTTTCACGCACAACCATCTCTAGGGTTACAGAGAATGGTCCGAAAAAGAAAAAACATCCAGTGAGCGGCAGTCCTGTGGCGGAAATGCTTGTTGATGGCAGAGGTCAAAGGAGAATGGGCCAGACTGTTCGAGCTGATAGAGAAAGGCAACAGTGACTCAAATAGCCACCCTTTACAACCCAGGTAGGCAGAAGAGCATCTCTGAATGCACAGTACGGCGAACTTTGAGGCAGATGGGCTACAGCAGCAGAAGACCACACCGGGTGCCACTCCTTTCAGCTAAGAACAGGAAACTGAGGCTCCAATTTGCCCAAGCTCATCGAAATTGGACAGTAGAAGATTGGAAAAACGTTGCCTGGTCTGAGGAGTCTCAATTTCTGCTGCGACATTCGGATGGTAGGGTCAGAATTTGGCGTCAACAACATGAAAGCCATCCTGCCTTGTATCCACGGTTCAGGCTGGTGGTGGTGGTGTCATGGTGTGGGGAATATTTTCTTGGCACTCTTTGGGCCCCTTGGTACCAATTGAGCATCGTTGCAACGCCACAGCCTACCTGAGTATTGTTGCTGACCATGTCCATCCCTTTATGACCACAATGTACCCAACATCTGATGGCTACTTTCAGCAGGATAATGTGCCATGTCATAAAGCTGGAATCATCTCAGACTGGTTTCTTGAACATGACAATGAGTTCACTGTACTCAAATGGCCTCCACAGTCACCAGATCTCAATCCAGGGGGTCCAACCCATTACTAGCATGGTGTACCTAATAAAGTGGCCGGTGAGTGTATATATATACATATATATACACATACCTACCTATGTACCTACCTATCTACTGGGGGGCCCTATATACCTACCTATTGGGATTATATATACTTACCTACTAGAGGGGGACATATATATCTATGTACTAGAGATGACCATTTATACATACCTACTAGAAGGGGCACTATATACTTACCTACCTACTAGAGGTGCCTATGAACCTACCTATTGGGTGGTCCTATATACCTACCTAGTGGGGACCTATATATCTACCTATCTACTGGGGGAACCCGATGTACCTACTTATTGGGGGCCTTTATACATACAGTTGAAACCAGAAGTTTACATACACTATATAAAAAGACACATATGCATGTTTTTCTTACTATCTGACATGAAATCAGAATAAACCTTATGACTATGACTATGTATGTAACCTTTTGACTTTGCAGAAAGTAATAAAAAAGCTTTAAATATTCTCTCTCATTATTCTGGTATTTGGCAAATATAAATAATTTTGGTAATTCTAATTGACCTAAAACGGGCAAAGTCTATTCTGATTTTATATCAGCTAGTGAGAAAAACATGCATATATGTCTTTTTATATAGTGTATGTAAACTTCTGATTGAAATTGTACCTACTGGGGGCCTATGTACCTTCTTACTGGGGGAAACTTATATACCTAAGGAGACCCTATATACCAACCGATCTACACTCCTTTTAGGTAGATTAGACCCTAAAAATTAGTCAGATAAGTGGGCAGACTCTTCCTATTCAGTAGGTAAAGTGCCCCTTCAGTATAAGATTCCCTTCAACCACCTATTGGGTGCACCCTATAGCTACCTATTGGGGACCCCTATATACTTACCTACTGAGGGGAACCCTATACTGAAGGGGGACTTTACTTTCTTAATAGGAAAAGTCCTCCCACTTATCTGACTAATGTTTAGGGTCTAATCTACCTAAAAGGAGCATCTACTTATCTGCTTGCCTAATTTGGGGGGAGGGATGATCTGGCTACCATGTATTGTGTGTTCCTATCTACTGGTGGCACAAATGAGGGCCCTATAGTTGATTGGGGGAACTTTCACTGTTTGGAGTCTAACATGTTTGTGTGGTAAATTCTGCCGGGACGAATTGTGGCCAGGAGAAGACATCATGCTGGTCTGGACCGGATGAAGAAATAAAAGATAGAGTGACTCATCAGAAAAGATGTCACCTGTGAGTCCCTAAATGTAACTGCACAATAATCACTTTTGTGTACAGAGTCTGTGTACAGAGTCTGTGTACACTGGTGTCAACCACTATATGGTCACTTTATGGTGGTAATATTGGTCTCAGTATAACGGTTTATATTCAATAACAATACGATGGTATTACTCAAACCGTTTATGGTAGTGATATGTGGTCATGATGTGGCGGTATTATTAAGTGCTTGTATATTGTTGCTATTGATATTTTTAGTCTTCGTATACTGGTTTTCTCAGTAACAGCATAGCGGTATTAGTCACTATATGATATTGATACGTGGAGTATTATTTGGTCTTTGTATATTGTTACTATTGGTAATATTGGTCTTGTAATACTGGTTTGGTCAGTAATATTATGGTAACATTAGTCACTATATAGTGGGGACATACACTGATAATGTGGCCCTGAAGTTTTGCACCCGGGCCCAGGAGTCTATAGATACACCCCTGACTCAGACATGCACTATAGTCTTCTGAAGTGGACAATCAAATACCATATATTTACATTCACTCACCTTTATGCTCCAACTGTAGATCAGACTGAATGGTATTATTTTTCACTCCACTGCTCAATTTCAAAGTTCTCTAAAATTCTATTACATTTTTTATCAATCAATGACCACCAAAAATATTTTCCTCTAAATGTTGTGGGAGACACACAAAGCTTTTATTAAAGATAAACTATTTTTACCCATCTTAATAGAGGAAAAGGCAAACATTTATTGTCTATCGCTCTTCATGGGGAAGTGACCAGTGTTGAACTTGGGTGCCTGGGGCCCACCAGTGGAGTTGATTCTTCGATTCCAACCTACAACTATATGACTGCACATGACTGTTCCATTCTGTCTGTTGCTTTATGCCTTTTTCCCTTACCTTTCCTTGTGAAAAGCCGCCCAGGAGCCCACCATGCCCTTACACCCCCATTTTGCTCATGTACTCCACTCATCTATTTAGGCTGTTTTTAATCGGAACATAGTGTTGCAGAGACCCTCATGCCCCTAGAACTATGGAGGCCTGGAGAGGAACAAAGTAAGAGATAAGATTGTTTAGAAATCACCATCTAAACCGAGGTCACTTTATCATTGGTGGATGACTCTCACAGTTTGGATAAAAATGTGTGCTATGAACCTCAGATTTTCATATATACTAGATGTAGCAGAAATGCACTTTGAAACAATTCACATATTCATTGTTTATCTGTTTATCAGTGTCTGCTAAGTGCTACTGGCCTGTTTCTGTGTATTTGCATTGTATGGCAGTGCCAACCAGTTTCGGTGATTTTTGGATTATATACATGGGGGAGTGGCTGCCACTTCGGCTGTTTTTAATCAGAAAAGAGTAAAGCTAGGACCTTTATACCCTGACAGTATGGAAGTCTAGAGAGTCATCAAGAAAGGTAAGATTGTTTAGAGTAGGTCCCTATCTGAAATGAGGCCACCTTGCTGCTGATGGATGGTCCTTCACAGTTTTGACAAAAAATGTACCCTAAGAGCCCCAGTTTTTCACATATACCAAATGTAGCAGAAATGCTCTTTAACCCCTTAATGACCCTGGATTTATGTCCCAGAGTCGCTAAGAGGTTATGTAGTGGGATTGTGGTGCGATCCCGCTACATAGCCACCTGGTGTCAGTTGCTAATTACAGCTTCCACCCCACGGTTACAGCGCAGGATGGCGCCGGCGCCATCCCACGCTGATTAACCCTTTAGACGTCGCCGAAATTATGGCTGCAGTGTCTAAATTAATGAGAAATGATGCCGTTCACCGTTTCTCACTCTGATCGGAGCCCCCGTGGTGAAATCACGGGGTTCTGATTTAATAACATGACAGCTGGAAGCCTTTTGAAGGCTTTCATCGCTGCCATGTTTTCTGTTTTACATCTTTATACACCCTAATGCATTGTATAGTGGGATGTCTATTTTTATGAACCCATTGCTTATGTAAAGGTGTTACATGAAATTTTATTGAAGAAGAATAAAGAAATTGGCATTTTATATATTTTTGTCTTGGAGCTAACAATCTACTCTATATTTCCTCTAAACTTTGGAGCATTTGGTTTCAATCCTCGTCGTGCCTCCATCGGGACAAGCATTGCTAAAGGATTTTTGTATTCCCTAGTGGTGAAGTACCCTAGGCAGACTCAAAGTTAAAGTAGAAAAAAGTTTTAATGTTCAAAAAATATACATATATATATATATTAAAAGTTTTACAAATAAAAAAATAAAATAATGTTAATGTTTGGTGTCAAACACGTCCAAAAAAGTCCGATCTATTAAAATATAACATCATTTACCTTATTCACTGAACAACATTGAAAAAAATTCCAAACACCAAAATTGTGTTTTTTTTTTATCATTTCACATCCTCTAAAAATTGGATTGTATTCCAAACTGGTACAAATAAAAAGAACACTTCAGCCTGCAAAAATATACCCTCACTCAAGTTTATTTTTTTTTTACCATGCCAAAACATACTATAAGAAAAACCCTACACGTTTGATGTTTCTGGAATTGTATCATCCAGCAGAACACCGAGAACACATCATTTATACCGGAGGGGGAACACTCTTAAAAAAAAAAAAAAAAAACCTGCAAACATGGCAAAAATACTTTTTTGCACATTTTGTCCCACTTGGAATTTGTTTGCAGAGTCCCAGTATATTCAATAGTACAGTGAATAACACCATTAAAAAATACATCTTGTCCTGCAAAATAAAAGCCCTCATATGTCTAGGTAGGTGGAAAAAAACAAAGGTCCTTAATGCTATGTTCACGGTGTAATTGCGGGGACGTATTTCACCTGCAATTACGCCGTGTGCTCTGGAACGGGGGGGAGGGGAGGGCTGGGCGGCTTGATCGCCGGCCCCCGTACGCTGTGAATAATTGACATGTCACTTCTCTCCCCGCTCGGCGTATTGTCCGAGCGGGGAGAGGAGACATAATCCATAGTTCTCTATGAGAACTGTGGATTACCGTAATGACTGGGACGTATCTTGCCCCGTATTTACCACAGTACGGTGCGAATTATGGGGCGAGATAAGTCCCAATAATTGCCATGTGAATATAGCCTAAGAGGTTTAAATAAAGCATATATTCATTGTTTGTCTCTTAGAATGTACAAAACCCAGACCTCATATATTATTTACTAGATGTAGATACTTAACAAAAAAATATAAAAACCAATCAATAACAAAGTATAATAGTGATGCCAAAGGAATGGTACTTGACTGAAGTAGACACATAATGGAACACTGCTGGCAGCTTCAGAACTGGAATAATAAGGAGTACATAGGTACAGTATGTATGTTTTGTTTTGTTTGTTTTTGAAGCCTCTGTATCCTATTTTTAGCTAATTATTGTCTTATGAGGGATTCAATTCAGGGGGTAGAATAATAAGAAGCAGTTATCATCAAAATATCAATTTGCATTTAATTTGGTGAAATCACTTTTTATATTAGTTGTGTTGATCTATTTCAATTGTTCTTTTTCTAAAGCAAACAAGCCCTTTAAATTTCGAACTGTAATGCGTGGTCAGGGAGGACTTTCTTCCCCTGTGCGGAAAAAATGCTCATTGGGTTTTGGTTTGCTGTCCACTAAATCAAATAAATAGATCTGAAAAAAACTTCGTATTTAGATCCAGTTTTGGGTGAAAACAATTCTCTATCTTCATTACATTCAGTCTCATTCAACAAAATAGCATCATAAATTTAAATGACAAGTTCTGCAAAACTCCTCTAAAGCTTACATCAGCCACAATGATGATTAATTTACCTGAGTATTAAGAAAAAAAAAATCCTCCAGTAAGCAGACTAACAACAAAATGGGTTGATTCAGTAACACTTTTTATTTTGATTACACGTACTGAAAGCTTGCTTTTCTGTAATGCTCCAGAATAGAATCTTTTGTAATATAATTAAGTTTTACAACAATATCACAAGGTTATCTCCAGCCTGCAGGAATAATGGCTTTAATGTTCAACAAAGGTTAAAGACAGTGTGTTCATCCTGAACTAGCTAAAATCTAACTTTGTTAGATTTTACCTGATGGAGATAAACAGGACATCTTTACAAAATATTGTAAGAAAAGTCCAGAAAAGGCATATTTTTATTTTATATTGTAAATCTCTGAACATACATAAACATACATTTAACTAAATTATTTCAATAATTGTCAACATCATAAGGTATCAAAAGATTGTATGCTCTGATAAATAAAGTTGCCCAAATATATATATACTGCTCTCAGTGCCGATAAAACATATTTTTTGCTTATTTTATGCATTTCCCTACACCATATATTTATCTAATGCCTAAAAAGGTTTGACTCACAAAACCTCACAAAACCAGGGCCTCCATAGCAATAACATAACAAATGAAGTTATAGCTGATGGAATGTAAAGTAGCAAAATTCTTTTGGTCCACACAGGGGTATTTCCTTCTCATTGATTAGCTTTAAATATGCAGACAAAGGTAAATGAAGACTATTACTGAATACATTGCTGTTCTGCTTTTGCTTCACATCAGAGTTAGAGCAGATTCCATTTTGTGCTTGTTTACACAAGCTTCCTAGGTTACCAACCTCCTCTCCCTGCTCTAGGAGTGCCTAGGCTGGTGACTCCCTTCTGTGACTATTAGTCAGATGGAGCTTGCTTCTCAGTCTCTTATATTATCTTTCTAGTTTTCTTTACATTGGATGCATTTTTAGGTCAATTAGTATTTTTGCATTTTGCAATTAGTGGCGTGTCTCAAATGGACATCCTTTTTTAAATTTTTTTAAAATAATGTGATAATTTATCTTTAAAATTACTAGTCATGTTGTTTATAGAGAAAAATGTATTTGCATAACCTATGAATAGCACAATTTGTTACAAAGAAAAAATATCTAATAAAAAAAAAAAATATGAAAAATGGCAAAAAAAACCCACATGCCTAATTCAAACACAATCCAAAAGTACAAAAAAATAAACATTTTGGGTTTCCCACACTTAACATTTTTACAAAAATATTGAAATCTTTTTTTTTTGCTTTTTTGGTTTCTTTTTTGCATTGCTTTTTTTAAGGCCAAAAATGCAATCAGGCATAAGTTGGATATTTATAGGGACATATAAACTGCACTACATATATTGATAATTTTTTTGAGGTGCTTTTCCACACTTTTTCTGTTGTGGTACTGCACTGCGGTAAAAGCTAGCTATGTTAACAGAAAGCTCCTTTAAATCTTCTTAATTATTTAGGAAAGTGTTGCAAGTGAGTAATCGATTATTATGCTTAAAGTCTTGGGGATTAAAACCATAATAATTGATTACTCACTAAGGGCCAGATGTATGAAAACTGTCTAGGTCTACAATTCACTTTGTTGCCCATAGCAACCAATCAGAGCGCCACTCTCATTTTTCCAGAGCACTGTTTGAAATGAAAGGGGAGCTCTGATTGGTTGCTTTTGGCAACAAAGTGAATTTTAGACCTTGAAAGTTTTTATATATGTGGTCCTAAGAATGCTTTCACACAGAGCGTTTTTGGTACATTTTGTGATTTTAGAGCTTTTTTTGGTGTCCTTTAGGATGCGTTTTTTATTCAGAAAGGAACAGCAATTAGTGCTGTACATTTCTGCACAAAAACGCATCAAAAACTGCATAAAAAGGCACCAAAAATGCACCAAAAAATGCTCTTTGTAAGGATATGTCTCCACTGCACAGAAAAATGAATGTATTTTTTGGCAGTTTTACGATTATAAAACCGCCGAAAATATGATTGTTCAGACAGCCCATAGACTTTAATAGAAAAAATGACCTGTAGTCTACGCAGGTCGTTTCTTCTCTGCTCGTCTTCTGCCACCGGCGTATTATACAACATGTTGTATAATACGCCAATGCTTTGAGTTTTTTTTGTTGTCTTCCCATGCAATCAATTGTATGTGACAATGGCAAAAAACAAGAACTAACCGCGTTTTTTGCGCAAAACATAACAAAAGCTGCGGTCGTGCATCGGAAAAAAAAGGGGCGACTTTCATCCTATTTTTGTCCAATGCTTTGGCCTAAGAGTGGATTCTCACATTGCAGTTGAAAAACGCTACAAGAATGTAAGCAATTAAAAAAATTTACCCCAATTGTGTTCTAAATCGGAGTTAGGATGCTTTCACACAGTGCGGTTTTGGTGCTTTTTTTTTTACTTGCAGTACTACACTGCAGTGAAACTGCCTTTATTATAAGCAAGATACTTTCAGTTATCTAAATTGTTTGCAAAAGTATTACTTTTTTTTACACCTTTTCAAACAATTTAGATAAAGGAAAGGAGTTTGCAGTTAAAGGGGTTGTCTCATCACGCTGTTTAACCCTTTATCGCCTCAGCCAGTCTTGAGCTCCCTGACAGAGCCCCATTTTTGAAATCTGTCACTTTGCATGAGAATAACTTCTTAAAACTTTTACCTATCCATGTGATTCACAGAATCTTTTCTCATGACACATTGTGCTTTGACCCCTTAAGGACCTTGCTTTTTTTTTTTTTGGTCGACATGTTCGTTTTTTTCTCCTCGCCTTTCAAGAACCATAACTCTTTTATTTTTCCTCCTACCTTGATAAATGAGGACTTTTATTTTGCAGGACAAGATGTACTTTCTAATGGTGTCATTCACTGTACCATAGAGTACACTGGGTGTCCGCAAAAAAATTCCAAGTGGGGAAAAATGTGAAAAAAAAACTTGTGCCAGGTTTGCGGAGTTTGCGATATAAGTGATGTGTTCTCTGTATTCTACTGGTTGATATGATTCCGGCAACGCCAAACATGTAGGGTTTTTGTTATGTTATAGTACCGTAAAAAATATCCAAACATTTTCAAATTTGCGCACCAGCACCATGTTCTGCGACCAATAACTTTTTTGTACTAACACCTACAGACTTGAGTTAGGGTGTATATTTTGCGGGCTGAATTGTACTTTTTTATTGTTACCAGTTTGAAATACATGCAACTTTTTTGATCACTTTTATTCCACTTGTTAGTGGACATAAAATGACCAAAAAAAATCAATTTTTGTGTTTGAAGTTTTATTTCTTCTTTGGTGTTCAGCGAAACTGATCACACTTTTTCTGATGCGGTGATACCAAATATGTGTAACTTTATTATTTTTTTAATAGTAAAATGCCAAAAGGGGGGTGATTTGAACTTTTAATATCTTTATTTTTTTTTACGCTTTCAAACTTTTTTTTCCCTTATTTTAACACTAAGGAGGACATGTATGATCGGAGTTTACACACATTTTATAATGCGCCTCACTGTGCCGGCTTCGCCGTCGGACGCACCTAATGCGCTGTTAGGCGCAAGGTTCGACACTTTGTAATGCGCCTAACATGAAGGGGGGTTCTGTGGACGTTCTGGGGCAGGACGCACCACATTCGAAAACTCCGACACATGTAATGAATGCGGGTCGGCAAAGTGAGGGGCATTAAAGCTCCGACAGGCAGACCTATTTCAATGTAATCAGTCTGTCGGAGGTGTCGAAGTTTGCACCGCATGTTTGAGCGTACTTCGGCATCGGCATACGTGAGGTGCAGTTTTCACAGTAAAAAATGTGAAAAAAGGTGCTTCGATGCGCCGGTCTTCATACATGTCCCCGTAAGTCTCTCAGGGTGCATTAGGGTGTACCAATATGTCGGCTGCACTACATCCTGCCTGGGGCAGGAAATAGAGAAAAAAAAAACATGACTCCCAGCTTCCATGTTAAGCAATCTAGGCCCCTTGATCTCGCCGCAAGGGCTCCAATTGAAGTGAGGAACTGTGCGTGGTGCTATTTCTCATTCATTCATTAGAAGCCATGGCCATGTTTGCTATGTCGTCTAAAGGGTTGAACAGGCGACATCTCCGTCCTGCACTGTAATCAACGGGTGTTAGCTGCAATTAGCAGCTGGCACCCGCTGGCTGTGTGGTGGGATCGTGGTGCGACCCTGCTACAAAGCCCCTTGCCCGCACTGGGACATAAGTTTACTCATAGTGTCTGATCATGATGGACCATTTCACAAAATATGCAGTGGCTGTACCCACTAGGGACCAGACGGCAGAGTCTTCCGCCAAGGCGGTCTGCAAACACTTGATACAGGTGTTTGGGTGTCCATAGAGGATTCATTCAGATCAGGGCATGAATCCTCTGAAATGTGAACTGTACCAGCTGTATGGGATCGAGCACTCCTGCACCACTCCATATCTTCCTTAGAGTAATGGGGCATGCGAGCGGTTTAATCGCACCCTGAATCAGATGTTGCGAACTCTAAAAGACAGTCAGAAGGCCCGGTGGCCAGAATACTTACTTGAACTGATGTGGGCTTATAATAACAGGGATAATAGCACCACTGGTTACTCCCCACATATACTTATGTTTGAAAGGGCAGGCCGGGAGATTGAGAACTCCATTTGCCCAGTCTGATGGACCCACCACCAAGACGTACTATCGCGTGGGCGCAACAGCACTACTGTCAAAAAAGAGTGGTGCATAAAGTTGTGAGTGAACATTTTAAGCAGGTAATACACCCTAGTCCAAGAACTGTTCTGAGAGAGACGGGTATGTCCTGGATGACCGAGTAATTGCCAAGGCCAAGAGGCCATCAGAGAAGTTGAATGGGAGGTGGGAGGCAATAACACATATGATAAAGGGAAGAGTAAACCCTTCCATCCCAGTCTATGAAGTGAAGCCAATAGGGTCTGGGGGACCCTCAAGGATTCTGCACCGTAACATGCTGGGGCGCTGCAATATTGAGGAGCCTGCAGCCGTGAAGGTGGTACCTGCCCCTATCCAGAATATGGGGGGGGGGAATCCCTTTAGATAAAGGTTGATGGGTTGTCCCTGTTCAGCTCTCAACTGAGGTTCCAGATGTGGCAAGTTCTCCACACAGGGATTGAGATGTACAACCAACAGCTGCTCACCCAGAATATACGCTTGAGGCTCTTGAGCATATACCTTCACGTAGGACACCTAGGTCCAATGTCGAAGTACCAACTCAGCGCTTTGCACAAGATGAGCTTGTTAGGGGAGGGTTGGCGAGGACGCTAACCTCTAGTGGGATGGCATGTGGACTGGTAGACTGGCCCCACTGTCTTTCTTACTGAGAGCCATCATCTGAAGTATGATTGATGATTCAGGTCTGTTACATTGCATTCTGCTGTTCTGAAGTTTTGGCAAGAGTGTTTACCTAAACAGGTAATTATGCAGAAGTTACAGGGTTAACACACTCTGCAACCAGTTCTGTAAGGATATGTATTGCTGTCCAATCAGAGAAGCTGACAGGAGAGGGGCTTTAGCCTGTAACTGTACAGAGCCAGTTAAAGAAAAACTGCCAGTCTATTAGCTGGCTCTGTCTGTCCATCTGTGAGAGTGAGTCAGAGTGTCAGAGAGAAGACCAGCAAAACTGAAAGAGAAACACGCTATTACTCTCTCTGAGGAACTTTCCTGCTAATCAGAAGTACAGCTGTGGGTGTGTACACCGGGTACTGAAACATGTGAAAAATCAAAAGGAGTCATCTGCTGTCTCATCACAGTTAGAGGAGAAGTGTTAAAGTGGAGTGAACGTCATCTCTGACATCGGATGTTAAGAGAAGGAAGCCATGTCCGAAACCGGTTATCGGAAATTGGCCAAGGAAAAACACAGGCCCGGTGAGCGTGCATGCCAACCAGATAGGGACATTGGTTAGGCCTGCAGACAGACTAATTAGGGTCTTATCTAGAATCAGGCCTTAAACAAACATTTCCAAAAAAAGATAAAATACTGGTTGATAAATCTGCCCGGCATCTGGTCTTTGTTGTGGGAACACACCCTAATTGGAGTCTATAGATGAGTTTATCTTCATGCCATGTTTAGGAGGTATTTTCCTATACTTCCAGTATAAACACAAATAGATACACACATAAATTTAGGTGAAAAATCAGATACACTGTTATTTGCATAAAATACCATTTAACTAGACAAACTATTTCTTAAACAAGCTTCCCTTACAATTAGCTGATATCTGGTTGTTAAAAACATCAAATCATTAAATGAGCTGTTATGGCCTGGAAAAACTGTGTGCAGATGCACAGTTCCCCCATGGTGGCTCTTACAGGGTAATGTAGTATCACATTGTGCCCACTGAAATCTATAAGCACCTGTGCAATTTATGGTCATATGGTTCTCCCAGATAGGTACTATTGTTTTGCAGTTTTACTATGTTTTATCTAATGGAAAGAATTTTGGAGTAGGGGCCCGTCAGCAACATCCATATCCTTCTCTAATAGGGCATAAGAGCAGGTTCTGTACAGTACTAATTTTAATCTAAAATGCACATCTGGTTTTGCGCAAAACTATTTTAATTTCTGACTTCATCTTCCTTATTTTTCTGTAAACAATTATGTAATTCTCCTTAGTATAGTTGCTATATGTTCGAAAGTTCTTTTCCCCATTAATAAACCAGTACATAGAGAATAAGACCAAAGTAAAAGTCTCTCTGCGATTTTTCCAACACCAATATTGGTCTCATTTTAGATTAGAAGGCAATCACCCACAAAACTTACATCACTTTTACTTGTTAATAATATTAACAGAAGGGTCTGTTGGCAGACAGTACAAAAACAGAAGAAGCACTTGCTACCCCATAAATCAAGAGTCCACCCAAATTGCCGTTTTCTGTGTACAAGATGCCACAGATTTCTGAGGCTATGTGTCGGTCATTTCCTAATATGAAATGATAGCTTGATAAAATAAAACCACTAAGTTCAAAATACACGCATTTCACTATAATACAAGGCCGACCAACTATCCAGTTGTAACCTGCAGTTAGACCTTGGATTGTATGCTGTGCTGGATCCATTGTATGATAGACACTGGCAGCGCCCAAAAGACCACAGTGACTAATGAAGCCTCCAAAAACAGATAGCGCAATCAGTCACATTTTAATCCAAAGATGTTCCCATTTTTCTGACAATAATATTTATCATAAATATTATCTATATGTGGTGAGGCTGAAAGTCAGACTTATCTGTAACCCTCTGTCAAAAGGGTGGTATCTGTATAAATCAACACAATAGAAAATAATAGGAAACAAATATGTTCTGCAGGGCTAGTGTGAGTAATGGACGGGTCTAAGCAGATGCCATGACCCAGTGGATGTAAGGAGGCCCATAGCAGCCTGGAGAAAACAATAACCAGCACTTCCCAACAATATAAAATACATTGCACAGGAGGTAATACCAATGCAGATATACAACACAAATACAGTAGCATGTGGCAAATACTACGATATATAGTTAACATATGTACAATATATTGAGCATAAACAATTTATTTTAAATTACATTCCAACAATATCTGGTGTACATGAAAATTTTCGGTTCTCAGTGCACACCTTTATAAAATGTATTTGAACTTATCCATCAACGGCAAAGTGACGTGATTTCAGAAGGGACCCTACATCTATAAATACTCACCTGTCTTGGTGTCTAAACCAGGTTTCCAAACTTTTAGGGCATGTAGGCTCCAATTATACTCAGTTTCAATTGAAAAAAGCCTTAGGGTGGATCAATAGAGTGTAGAAGCAAAGGAAGGCAGCCACTCTCCAATACATAAAATCCAAAATGAACAAAATTAGCAACTGACTTTAAGATACAGTATATGTGAACATTAATTAAACACATTATACATTATAAATTGCATTACTGCTATATCTAACATACATGTAAATTTGAGGTTCTCTGTGCACATTTTAATCAAGTTCTCGCAGTCCATCCACCAGTAGCAAGGTGACTTCATTTTAGATTTGACCCTTCATCTAAACAGATTCTCTTGGGGCCTGAATTTTAATTTAAAAAGGGGCTCTTGATATGGGCGAGCTAGGAACTATTAATGGACAGGGGTCCAAATGCTTCAGCACTGGGCCCTGAAATTACTTATGGTTTCAGCTGTAGATGCTCAGTTTTAATTAAAAACAGGGGGGCCCGAAATAAATAGATGAAGTATAGGACAAAATGGAGGCAGCCACTCCCCCACACATACAATCCAAGCAGAACAAAATTAATCAGCGGGCCCCCAAACCCCTATGAAATAAAAATTTTGAAAGGGACAACCAGCATTTTTTGGGGAAACACCCAATGCAAAAAATGCAAAAGCATGCTGAAAATATAAAAATGTATGGGGACAAAACTTAAAAAAAAATGGGTCCCCAGTTTAAATAAAGTGGTAACATCAAAAAAAAGGGGGGAAAAGGGGTTTTAAAATGTAGTTAAAAGGGTTCAAAATTTGGGGCAGGATTTTCCCCCGACACATTTATTATGGGTTTTTGATTTTTTCTGTACCCCTGCTCAAATGCTGGGGGATGGGCTTACCCGGGGAAAAAAGGTGCGGCCTCACAAGGGAAAATTTTGGGGGGACTATCATGTGATAAGCTGCGCCAAAATCTGCCCCCAAAAAAAAGTGCCCCCAAAAGGGCCTTGAAAGTTAAAAAAAAAAAAGGGTTTAAAAATTAGACAATTTTTTAAAGCCCGACCAATTTTTCAAAAAGCAAGGGGCCACTGTTTATAAATGTGGGGATTTTTAGATTGCCCTTTTTCTCAGTTTTCGCTTTTCAAAATTTTAAAAGGGGTGATAGTTAAAAAGCAGGCCATTGTTACATTTTTTTCAAGCTGGAAGTAAAAAAAAGGGCCCAAAGGGCCCACTGTTTAATTTCTGACTCCTATACAACCAATTCCAGAGGCTATCTTGGTTTGGATCTTGCTGGCAGCTTCTTTCTACAATAAAAGGGTTTTCTCACCATGCAGAGTCACAACCAGTTTTAGACACTCACTTCCTGGTTAGGCTGTGGGTGTGCCTATAGCAGTGATTGACGTATCAGCTCTGTTATTCCTATCTGAGTCTGTTACATTGAAATGACTGCAGGAGATACTACTATTTGTAGTAAACAAGGCTATGGAGCTCTGCGGTGTGAAAATAAAGTTTTATTCTACACATTCAAAGCTACTTTCCTGGAGATTATATACAGCAGTGAGTGACTGTTCATGGACATGTGCAACAGTCTCTAGCACTCAGAGAAGAGAGAGGAGAGAGATGGTTGGTAACCAAAAGAAACTTTTGTGTACTCAGAAGAGATAAAATCTCTCTTATGTTCTCAACAAAGCAAAATAATAAAGCTGTGTAGTTCAAAATAGTCTTCAGTTACCTTTCCCTACACGTTAAAAGGTAATCATTGTAGTAAGAAAACTCCTTTAAGACTACAAAGTCTTTTTTATCATCATACAAAATAAATATTCAGATTTTTGTTTAGTATGGCTAGTGCATAGTGCACACTGTTAATTAACCTAGTAGTACTAAGTTAAAGCATTGGGCGACATATATGAATTCTGGCGCTGATTGACCAGTTGTAAATTGCAATAAATTAGTATAGACTGCGCCAGAATGTATGAACTTGTTCTTCTGCAGTTCATACATACAGGCTCAGGCAGACCAACTTTAACCTGGTCTGGCTGTTCTAATTATTCTGTGCCAAAGTTTTGGCATCATAGAATCATAATGTGTCTACTTCTACTAATGTGGTGCGTAGGGCCACCATAAAGGTGGTACAGCCGGTACTCCTGTATGGGGCCTGGTGAAATAAGGGGGCCCGCAGCAAGCAGGCCCCCTTATTTCTCATAATAGATTGGCGCCCGGCGGCACAGCCGCCAAACCAGGCTCGGGCTGGCCCACCGAGTGGGCCCCGGAGGCAGTGTTGCCACTCCCCGGGGCCCGGCCGCCGCATCCTGTCACTTAACGCCCCCGACTCCCCCGACTAATGTCCCTGACTCCCGAGGCGGCGCGGTATCAGCGGAGCAAAGCACTGCCAGCGCTCCGCTCTGCTGTACACACTGGCAGACATAAGGTGCTTGACCTTAAGCCTGCCAGGAGCCGGCTTCTACTGGTGAAGTCGGCCGGGAGCGGGAGTGAGGTGAGTGGCTGCGTTGTTATTTTTAACTATCTAAAGGAGGACCTGGCTACCTGAAACTAAAAGGGGGCCGTAACTACCTGAAACTAAAGGGAGCCCTAAATACCTGAAACTAAAGGAGGCCCTGGCTACCTGAAACTAAAGGGGGCCCTGGCTACCTGAAACTAAAGGGGGCCCTGACTACCTAAAACTAAAGGGGGGCCTGATTACCTAAAACTAAAGGGGGCCCTGACTACCTGAAACTAAAGGGGGCCCTGGCTACCTGAAACTAAAGAGGCCCTGGCTACCTAAAAGTGACATGGAGAAGGATTTGGGAATCCTGGTGGACAGTTAACTTAACTGTAGCAGCCAGTGTCAGGCAGCAGCAGCCAAGGCTAATAGGATCATGGGTTGTATTAAAAGGGGCATAGATGCACATGATGGGAAAATTATTCTCCCACTATACAAGTCACTGGTTAGACCACACATGGAATATTGTGTACAGTTTTGGGCACCAGTGCACAGGAAAGACATCGTAGAGCTTGAACAGGTACAAAGGCAGGCAACAAAAATAATAAAAGACTGGGTGGACTGCAATACCCAGAAAGATTAGCAAGGTTAGGGTTATTTAGTTTAGAGAAAAGACGTCTTCGGGGGGACATAATAAATATGTTTAACGATATTAAGAGCCAATATAGAGATCTCGCTAAAGATTTATATATACCCAGGACTGTACCTAGAACAAGGGGGCGTCCTCTACGTCTTGAGGAAAGAAAGTTTCTACCTAAAAATAGAAAGGGATTTCTTTACTGTTAGAGCGGTGAGACTGTGGAACTCTCTGCCAGAGGAAATTGTCATGGTGAATTCAATAACAGAGTTCAAGAAGGGCTTGGATGTATTTCTGGAGCGTGATAATTAGAGATGGGCGAATTTCTAAAAAATTCGATTCGGTGACTTCGCTGAATTTTTCGACAACATTTGTTTCGGTCCGAATTGCTTCAGGACTAATCGCGTTAAAAAACAGCTATTTCCAGGCTGCACAGAGCCTAGAGGGTGCTGTAGAACGTTGTGCCATGCTTAAATATGCAAAGGGAGCTTGGTTTGGTCTTCATACAATGTGTTTTAGTATGACACGCATATGACTGCCGCCGCTCTTAGAATCGCTTCACTATAAAATTCCCTGGGCACTTAAGAGGGCAAAACTGACCAAAAAACTGAAGCGGGAATGTAGCCTGATAAAGTCATGGCAGCGACAGCTGGAAAAAAACAAGCTGAGGGCTCAGGTGGCAACATCAGTGACAGAGGAGGTGACGGCAGCAGCATGAGGTCACACAGTGGCACAATGACATTCTGGAGGTGGCAAGAACAAGAGTAGGCCACAGAGTGGCACAATGACAGAGTGTGGAGGTCACAGCAGGAGCAACAGCAGCAGCATGAGGTCAGACAGTGGCACAATGACACGTGATGTAGGTCATGGCAGGCACATCACAAAGCAGCAGCATGAGGTCAGACAGTGTCACAATGAAAGAGTGTGGAGGTCACGGCAGCAGCAACAGATGCAGCATGAGGTCAGGCAGTGGCACAATGACATTCTGGAGGTGGCAAAACAGTAGTGGGCCACAGAGTGGCACAATGACAGAGAGTGGAGGTCATGGCAGCAGCAGCATGAGGTCAGAGACTGGCACAATGACAGAGAGTGGAGGTCACTGGCAGCAGCCACAGCAGCAGCATGAGGTCAGACAGTGGCACAATGACTTTCTGGAGGTGGAAAAAAAAGGAGTAGGCCACAGGGGGCACAATGACAGTGTGGGGGTAGGCAGGAGCAAAGTGAGGTCGAGAGTGGCACAATGACACAGTGTGTAGGTCCGGCAGGAGCACGCGCGCATGAGGTCAGACGTGGCACTTAAAATTTGGGGGTGGAAAAAAACAGGGTAGGCCACGACTGGAAAATGACACAGAGGGGGGAGGGAGGGGCAGCAACGCGCAGCAAAGAGGTCGACAGTCGCACAATGACAGGGGGTGGGGGTCATGGGCAGAAAAAAAGCGCGAGATGGGTCAGAGGTGGGCCCTGACACAGTGTGGATGTACGGCACCAGCAACAGTAGCGAGCATGAGGTCATAGAGGGGACATGACAGAGTGTGGAGGGGGTGGCAAAACCCGTCCCCGGTAAAGTGGTGGTTGGTGAGGAGAAATGGCAGCGTGTGGGCTCGGGGGTGGGTTTGGGATTAGAATGTGGCTGGGAGGTTTGTTTGATATTTTCACAGTTTTGGGGTTTGGCGTATGGGATGAGTCTGACGTAAGGCTTGGGTGGGAAATCTGGCCCATCACGCCTGACATCTTGGACAAAGGTCAGTCGTTCCAATTTCCGTGGCAAGTGGGTTCTCCCTTTGGGGAAAACGATGGCCCCCCCCGCACCCAAAAACCCCCTCTGTGCTTGATGCCACACTATGGGGGGCAGGACAGCTTTTCCACTGCAAATAGGGAAGTTGCGGGGCCACATCCGTTTGGGTGGCCAGTGTCCAGCGGTTCTTTAACTGGGGTGGCAGAGTGCTGTCAAGTAGGGCCACCGCCCGTTGGTTTTAGGGCTGTCAGGTTTGTTGCTGTGCTGACGACTGCCCCTCCCCATAGGGGGGTGAAGGGGAAACTGTATCAGTGACTCCAGACTTAGGTGTCTGATGGGGCTGGTACTGCTCCCACTCCCCCCCCCCCATTTCCCCCCCCAGCCGCAGCAGTTTTGAACGTGGCGTG
>JAODAL010061352.1:0-20369 GCA_025379985.1 Phyllomedusa bahiana | reverse complement strand
GGAGGTTTCCCGATTTTTAACTATACCCCTGGCTTCATCTCGGTGATCACTGGGGGAAACCTTTGATTTTTATCTATGATCCCTGGCTTCTTCTCTGGTGATCACTGGGTGGTTGCTGACTTTATCTATGATCCCTGGCTTCATCTCCGGTGATCACTGGGAGGACCCCTTATGTTACCCTATGATCCCTGGTTTCCCCAATCTCCGGTGATCACTGGGAGGTTTCCTGATTTTTATCTTGATCCCAGGCTTCACTCGGGTGACACGGGGAATTTTCCCGATGTTATCTATGACCCCCGGGCTTCATCTCTGGTAAACACTGGAAGGGATCCTGACGTTATCAATGATCCCTGGCTTCATCTCGGTTGATCACTGGGGGTTTCCCGATGTTATTTAATCCCTGGTTTCCCATCCCCGGGTAAACACGGGGAAGGATCCCAAAGTTATCTATGATCCCGGGGCTTCTTCCCCGGGTTGATCATTTTGGGAGGACCCCAAAAAGTTTCAATTACCCTGGTTTCATCTCTGGTACACGGGAGGATCCCGACTTATCTTTTGATCCCTGGCTTCATCTTTGGTAAACAGGGGGAGGATCCTGACGTTATCATGAACCCGGGCTTCACCCTCCAGTGTCACGGGGATCCCGATTTTTACCCTTATGATCCCGGCTTCATCCCGGGTTTATAAAGGGGGAAAGGTTTCCTGATGTTATCTATAAATCCCTGGCTTCATCCCCCCGGTGATCACTGGGGGACCCCGGGACTTTTATTTTTAACCCTGGCTTCATCTCCGGTGTTTCCCCTGGGGGGAAACCCCGGAAGTTATCTTTGAACCCTTTGGCTTCATTTTCGGGTGATCACGGGAAAGGATCCTGACTTATCTATGACCCCTTTGGTTTTAAACCTCTGGGATCGGGTGGGGGGTTCCCGATGTTATCTATGACCCCTGGTTTCCCATCTTTGGTGATCACTGGGGGGAAATCCTAAACCGGTACCCTATGACCCCCCGGCTTCATCTCCGGTAAATCACTGGGAGGATCCCGACTTTAAACTATTTTTCCCTGGCTTCATCTTTTGGTGATCACGGGGAGGATCCCAAGTTATCTATGATCCCTGGCTTCATCTCCGGTGATCACTGGGGGGATCCTGACGTTAAAAAATGATCCCTGGCTTCATCTCCTGTGATCATTTGGGGGGACCCCGACGTTCCAAATGACCCCGGCTTCATCCCCCTTGATCACGGGGGGTTTCCCGATTTATCTATGATCCCCTGGCTTAAAATCCCCCGGTGATCACTGGGAGGATCCCAATGTTTATCTATATCCCTGGCTTCAATCCCCGGGGGATAAACTGGGAGGATCCCGAGGGTTATCTATAAACCCTGGCTTCATCTCCGGGATCAGGGTTTGGGACTGGACTTTATCTTATGATCCCGGGCTTAAACTCTGGGGATCGGGAGGACCCCGACTTTAACTATGTTTCCCTGCTTCATCTCTGTGGATCACTGGGGGGGAAACCCTGGGGTTAAACCTATATCCCTGGTTTTCATTCGGGTGACCCACTGGGGGGGATCCTGCCCGTTACCCTATGACCCCTTGTTTCCCATCTCAGGTAAATCACTGGGAGGATCCCGATATTTTTTTCTATAAACCCCGGGCTTCATCTCCGGTGATCACGGGAAGGGAAACCCGATGTTATCTATAAACCCGGGCTTCATCCCCGGGTAAAACACAAGGGAGGATCCGATTTTAATCTTAACCCCGGGCTTCCCACCCGGGGGGATCACTGGGAGGATCCTGATGTTATCTATGATCCCTGGCTTCACCCCGGGTGGGATAAACTGGGAGGGTCCTGACTTTTATCTATAAATTCCTTGGCTTATCTTTTGGGGTGTTTCCACTGGGAGGATCCTGACTTTATCAAATGATCCCTGGCTTCATCCCCTGGTGATCACTGGAGGAACCTGACTTTATCAAATGATCCCCCCCCTTTTAAACTCCGGTGATAAATTGGGAGGATCCGGACTTTAAACTAAAATCCCGGGGCTTCATCTCCGGTAAATTACGGGGAAAATTCCCACTTATTAAAAACCCCCTGGTTCATCCCCGGTGTTTCACGGGGAGGATCCTAAATTTTTAACTAAGATCCCTGGCTCATCCCCCGGTGATCACTGGGGGGGCCCTGACGTTATCTATGTCCCGGGGCCTTCATCCCCTGGTGATCACTGGGGAACCTGCCCTTTAACTATGTTCCCTGGCTTCATCTCCGGTGTTTCACTGGGAGGACCCCGACGTTACCCCAAAGACCCCTGGCTTCACTCCTTGATCACTGGGAGGGTCCTGACGTTATCTATGATCCCTGGCTTCATCTCTGGGGGATCACTGGGGAGGACCCCTGACTTTAAAATCTATGTTTCCCTGGTTTTCATCCCCCCCCCCCGGGGGGGGGGGGGGAAATTCCACTGGGGGAATCCCGCCCATTTTCAAAGATCCCGGCTTCATCCCCGGGTGACACTGGGAGGATCCCGATAAAAACAAAGATCCCTGGTTTTCATCTCCGGTGACCCACTGGGGGGATCCCCAAAAGTTATCAAAGACCCCCTGGTTTTCCCACTACGGTCATCCCCGGGGAAAGGACCCGACGTTATCTTGAACCCGGGCCCTTCCCATCAACGGCCCATCCTGGGAGGATCCCACGTTATCAAATGACCCCTTTGGTTTTCATCTCGGTTAACATTTGGGAGGATCCCAAACTTTTTAAAGGGGGGTTTTCCCCCCCCCCCTTTGGGCTTCATCTCCGGTGATCAGGGGGAGGACCCCCGACGTTTTCTATGACCCCTGGCTTAAATCTCGGGCCAATTCCAACTTTTGAAATGAAAAAAGCAGGAGATTCTAGTGGGTGGGGGCGTAGCGCGCCGCGGCAAAAAATTTCCATGGAAACCCCATCTTTTTGGGGAATGCCACGCCCCATCCAAAAAAGCCACACCCACTCCACTAACTGCATAACGGTTTTGGAAGAAAGCCAGGTAGAGCCCATTACCCAGGCATACCCCCCATAACCAGGTATTTTCCCCCTTTAACGGGGCGGGTAGATCCCCCCTTGTAGCCCAATTTAAAATTGCCCCCCTGAAAGCCAGGTGGGAAGCCAAATTTGACCCCGGGAAGATGCCCCCCCTTTTTTAGCCAGGTATCCCCCCCCTTTTTTACCCCAGTAGTCCCCCCCCCCTTTGGGTTACCAGGTGGGTGCCCCCATTGTTAGCCAAGTAGTCCCCCCCCTTTTGGGTTAGCCAGGTAGTCCCCCCAAATTGTTGCCAGGTATTTGCCCCCTTTGGGTTTTTCCAAAGGTTTTGCCCCCATTGTTTCCCGGGAAAGTCCCCCCAAATTGGTTTCCCAGGAAATTTGCCCCCATCTTTTAGCCAGGTAGTCCCCCCCATTTTTTAGCCGGGTAGTCCCCCCATCGTTAGCCATTTAAGTGCCCCATCTTTTACCCCAAGTATTTGCCCCCATCTTGGCCAAGTATTTGCCCCCAACCGTTAGCCAAGTAGTGCCCCCCACGTTAGCCAAGTAGGGGCCCCCATCGTTAGCCAAAAATCCCCCCCATCTTTAGCCGGGTAGTGCCCCACCCTTTTAGCCAGGTATTGCCCCCTTTGGGTTGCCAGGTAGTGCCCCCTTTTGTTTGCCGGGTAGTCCCCCCATTTTTTTACCCCGGGTAGTCCCCCCCATCTTTTTAACCAGGAGTCCCCCCCCTCTGTTGCCAGGTCTGGCCCCCCCCCCTGTTGCCAGGTAGTCCCCACCCGTTAGCCAGGTATGCCCCCATCTTTTTACCAGGAAGTCCCCCCCAAACCCCTTTTTTACCCCCAAAAGGGTTTATTTCCCCCATCTTTTAGCCAGGAAGGCCCCCAAATTTTTTTTCCAGTAGTGCCCCCTCTGTTCCCAAAGGTGGTGCCCCCTCTTTTTCCGGGGGTTAAGGGGGCCCCCTTCTTTTTAGCCAGGTAGTCCCCCATCTGTTAGCCGGGTATTTCCCCCCTTTTTTGTTGCCAGTAGTGCCCCCATTGTTGCCAGGAGGCCCCCCCCCATTGTTCCCGGGTAGAAACCCCCCCCTCTGTTGCCAGGAGTCCCCCCTCTGTTAGCCAGGAGTCCCCCCATCTTTTTGCCGGGTAGGGGCCCCCTTTTTTTGGGGCCAGGTAGTCCCCCCCCTTTTTTTTCCAGGAATGCCCCCTCTGTTCCGGGTAGTGCCCCCCTTTTGTCCGCCAGGTAGTGCCCCCATTGTTCCCCAGGTGTTTCCCCCATTGTTGCCGGGTATTTTTGCCCTCCCCTGTTAGCCAGGTAGACCCCCCAAAAGCTAATAAAAAAAAAAAAAAAAAATCCACTCCCCTTTAACCCACCCCCCTGCAGCGGGCCGCTCCCACCTTTCTTTTCAGGGGCGCGGGGGGAAGGAAAACAGCTGCGCTCACCCCCCTGCAGCCGCGCGTCATTCCCCCCTCCCCGCGGAACTGAATGTACGCGCCACACAGCGCCGTACAAACAGGGGGAGGAGGGAGGGGAGCATCCCCCGCCCCTTTCCCCGCACAGTAAAGACCGCGGGGGGTTGAGCGCCATTTCGGCCGTTTCCCCCCCCGCCTTTAGAGCGGTTCCGGGCGCAAAGTAGCGCCCCAGGGCTACTCTTCGCCGGGAAAATTTAAAAGGACCCCCCCCCCTTTCAGGGGGCGGGGGGAAAACCCAAAACCCCCCGGAGGGGGGGAGGGGCCCCCAAATCGGGACCCCCCCGCCAAAAACGGGAGAGTTGGCATGTATGATCTCTGGTGATCACTGGGAGGATCGCTGCGTTATCTATGATCCCTGGCTTCATCTCTGGTGATCACTGGGAGGATCCTGACGTTATCTATGATCCCTGGCTTCATCTCCGGTGATCACTGGGAGGATCCCGATGTTATCTATGATCCCTGGCTTCATCTCCGGTGATCACTGGGAGGATCCTGATGTTATCTATGATCCCTGGCTTCATCTCAGGTGATCACTGGAGGATCCTGATGTTATTTATCTATGGATCCTGGCTTCATCTCCGGTGATCACTGGGAGGGTCCTGACGTTATCTATGATCCCTGGCTTCATCTCTGGTGATCACTGGGAGGATCCTGACGTTATCTATGATCCCTGGCTTCATCTCCGGTGATCACTGGGAGGATTCCGACGTTATCTTATGATCCATGGCTTATCTTGGTGATCACTGGGAGGATACCTGACGTTATCTCATGATCCTGGCTTCCATATCCGGGGAATCACTGGGAGGATCCCGACGTTATCTATGATCCCTGGCTTCATCTCTGGTGATCACTGGGAGGATCCCAACGTTATCTATGATCCCTGGCTTCATCTCAGGTGATCACTGGTTGGATCTGGACGTTATCTATGATCCCTGGCTTCATCTCCGGTGATCACTGGGAGGATCCTGACGTTATCTATGATCCCTGGCTTCATCTCCGGTGATCACTGGGAGGATCCCTGCGTTATCTATGATCCCTGGCTTCATCTCTGGTGATCACTGGGAGGATCCTGACGTTATCTATGATCCCTGGCTTCATCTCCAATGATCACTGTGGGGATCCCGACGTTATCTATGATCCCTGATTTAATCTCTGGTGATCACTGGTTGGATCTGGACGTTATCTATGATCCCTGGCTTCATCTCCGGTGATCACTGGTTGGATCTGGACGTTATCTATGATCCCTGGCTTCATCTCAGGTGATCACTGGTTGGATCTGGACGTTATCTATGATCCCTGGCTTCATCTCCGGTGATCACTGGGAGGATCCCAATGTTATCTATGATCCCTGGCTTCATCTCCGGTGATCACTGGGAGGATCCCGATATTATCTATGATCCCTGGCTTCATCTCCGGTGATCACTGGGAGGATCCCGACGTTATCTATGATCCCTGGCTTCATCTCCGGTGATCACTGGGAGGATCCTGATGTTATCTATGATCCCTGGCTTCATCTCTGGTGATCACTGGGAGGATCCTGACGTTATCTATGATCCCTGGCTTCATCTCTGGTGATCACTGGGAGGATCCCTGCATTATCTATGATCCCGGGCTTCATCTCCAGTGATCACTGGTTGGATCTGGACGTTATCTATGATCCCTGGCTTCATCTCCGGTGATCACTGGGAGGATCCCAATGTTATCTATGATCCCTGGCTTCATCTCTGGTGATCACTGGGAGGATCCTGACATTATCTATGATCCCTGGCTTCATCTCCGGTGATCACTGGGAGGATCCTGATGTTATCTATGATCCCTGGCTTCATCTCAGGTGATCACTGGGAAGTTCCCGATGTTATCTATGATCCCTGGCTTCATCTCTGGTGATCACTGGAAGGATCCTGACGTTATCTATGATCCCTGGCTTCATCTCTGGTGATCACTGGAAGGGTCCCGATGTTATCTATGATCCCTGGCTTCATCTCCGTTATCACTGGAAGGATCCCGATGTTATCTATGATCCCTGGCTTCATCTCCGGTGATCACTGGGAGGATCCCAATGTTATCTATGATCCCTGGCTTCATCTCTGGTGATCACTGGGAGGATCCCGCGTTTATCTATGATCCTGGCTTCATCTCTTGGTGATCACTGGAGGATCTGTCTGTTATCTATGATCCCTGGCTTCATCTCCGGTGATCACTGGGAGGATCCCGATGTTATCTATGATCCCTGGCTTCATCTCCGGTGATCACTGGGAGGATCCCGATGTTATCTATGATCCCTGGCTTCATCTCCGGTGATCACTGGGAGGATCCCGACGTTATCTATGATCCCTGGCTTCATCTCCGGTGATCACTGGGAGGATCCCGACGTTATCTATGATCCCTGGCTTCATCTCTGGTGATCACTGGGAGGATCCTGACGTTATCTATGATCCCTGGCTTCATCTCTGGTGATCACTGGGAGGATCCCGATGTTATCTATGATCCCTGGCTTCATCTCCGGTGATCACTGGGAGGATCCCGACGTTATCTATGATCCCTGGCTTCATCTCTGGTGATCACTGGGAGGATCCTGACGTTATCTATGATCCCTGGCTTCATCTCCGGTGATCACTGGGAGGATCCCGACGTTATCTATGATCCCTGGCTTCATCTCTGGTGATCACTGGGAGGATCCCGATGTTATCTATGATCCCTGGCTTCATCTCCGGTGATCACTGGGAGGATCCTGACGTTATCTATGATCCCTGGCTTCATCTCCGGTGATCACTGGGAGGATCCCGACGTTATCTATGATACCTGGCTTTTCTTTCCCGGTGATACTGGGTCGGGTCCCAATGTTATCTTGATCCCCTGGAGCTCATCTCCGGTGATCACTGGGAGGATCCCGACGTTATCTATGATCCCTGGCTTCATCTCCGGTGATCACTGGGAGGATCCCGATGTTATCTATGATCCCTGGCTTCATCTCCGGGGATCACTGGTTGGATCTGGACGTTATCTATGATCCCTGGCTTCATCTCTGGTGATCACTGGGAGGATCCCGACGTTATCTATGATCCCTGGCTTCATCTCTGGTGATCACTGGGAGGATCGCTGCGTTATCTATGATCCCTGGCTTCATCTCTGGTGATCACTGGGAGGATCCCGATATTATCTATGATCCCTGGCTTCATCTCCGGTGATCACTGGGAGGATCCTGATGTTATCTATGATCCCTGGCTTCATCTCCGGTGATCACTGGGAGGATCCTGATGTTATCTATGATCCCTGGCTTCATCTCCGGTGATCACTGGTTGGATCTGGACGTTATCTATGATCCCTGGCTTCATCTCTGGTGATCACTGGGAGGATCCTGACGTTATCTATGATCCCTGGCTTCATCTCAGGTGATCACTGGGAGGATCCCGACCTCGCAGTGTTTTCTTTGATCCCTGGCTTCATCTACGGTCATCTCTCACTGGGAGGATCCCGACATTTTCTATGATCCCTGGCTTCATCTCCGGTGATCACTGGGAGGATCCCTATGTTATCTATGATCCCTGGCTTCATCTCCGGTGATCACTGGGAGGATCCCGATGTTATCTATGATCCCTGGCTTCATCTCCGGGGATCACTGGTTGGATCTGGACGTTATCTATGATCCCTGGCTTCATCTCTGGTGATCTCTGGGAGGATCCCGACGTTATCTATGATCCCTGGCTTCATCTCTGGTGATCACTGGGAGGATCCTGACGTTATCTATGATCCCTGGCTTCATCTCAGGTGATCACTGGGAGGATCCTGACGTTATCTATGATCCCTGGCTTCATCTCAGGTGATCACTGGGAGGATACCGACATTATCTATGTATCCTGGGCTCATCCTACGGCCGGTGATCACTGGGAGGATCCTGATGTTATCTATGATCCCTGGCTTCATCTCCGGTGATCACTGGGAGGATCCTGATGTTATCTATGATCCCTGGCTTCATCTCTGGTGATCACTGGGAGGATCCTGACGTTATCTATGATCCCTGGCTTCATCTCTGGTGATCACTGGGAGGATCCCGACGTTATCTATGATCCCTGGCTTCATCTCCGGTGATCACTGGGAGGATCCCAATGTTATCTATGATCCCTGGCTTCATCTCCGGTGATCACTGGAGGTCCTGACGTTATCTATGATCCCGGCTTCATTCCGGTGATCACTGGAGGATCCACGTTTATCTATGAATCCTGCTCCATCTCCTGTGATCACTGGGAGGATCCTGACGTTATCTATGATCCCTGGCTTCATCTCCGGTGATCACTGGGAGGATCCTGACGTTATCTATGATCCCTGGCTTCATCTCCGGTGATCACTGGGAGGATCCCGACGTTATCTATGATCCCTGGCTTCATCTCTGGTGATCACTGGGAGGATCCCGACGTTATCTATGATCCCTGGCTTCATCTCTGGATATTTGAGGATCCGATGTTATCTATTTTCCCCCCATTTGGGGGGGGGGGGGGGGAAGGGGGGGATATATATACCCCCCGTGGCGCCCGCCCCCCCCCCCTGGATCCCTGGCGCCATCTTCCCCAACTTCTCTCCCCTCCAACCTCACCCCCCCCTTTCCCCTCGCCCTCCCCGGTGAATCTCTGGGGGGATCCCGATGTTTTCATATGATCCCCTGGCTTCATCTCCGGTGATCCCACTGGAGGATCATGTTGTTTATCTTATGATCCCTGGCTTCATCTCTGGTGATCACTGGGAGGATCCTGACGTTATCTATGATCCCTGGCTTCATCTCCGGTGATCACTGGGAGGATCCCTGCATTATCTATGATCCCTGGCTTCATCTCCGGTGATCACTGGGAGGATCCCGACGTTATCTATGATCCCTGGCTTCATCTCCGGTGATCACTGGGAGGATCCCGACGTTATCTATGATCCCTGGCTTCATCTCCGGTGATCACTGGGATGATCCTTACATCATTTTTGATCCCTGATCCCACCATAATTCTGGTGATAACATGATCCCTAATATCCATTCACAAGATACAATGTTGCACTTTTCTGCTTGGACAATGGATTGTTTATATTAATGTTACTTTTTAGGTGATTTTTTTGTTTTGTTTTTGCTTCTCATGTTCAGTAACATCCGACCATACGAGGCGAGCGATAGGGATCTGTGCACACACGGAGCAGGCTCGGGGTTACTGTATGCAGCACTGAGGGTGTGCCTGAGGCAGAGGGGTTCCAGCTACTTTAAAGAGTCCCCTGGTTTATTTTTTGGGGGGAATTCCCAAAAATGAGATGAGGGGTGTTTCTTTTAGAACCTCCCTCATTAAGCTGGATCTTCTCTGCAGGGGGCACAGACTCTTGCTTCCAGGGTCCCATTAGTAAAAGAATTATTTTAGTTCCCATAAATGGTGAGCCGTAATCTCCATGGATCGGAGTGAGATCTGGGAACCTGGTGCTGAGTGACCACCTTGAGCTCTTTGTCTTGTTCCTCAGTCCTGGGTAGTTTTTACAGTGTGGCCCCAGGGGCATCATCCTGCTGAGAGGGGCCCCTGCCGTTATCCCACTGCCTTGATGGGGAGACTTGGTGTGTACAATGTAAGGTAGGGGGTACGTGTCAAAGGAACATCCACATGATACCAGGACCTCCCAGCAGAACATTGCCCATCACCTCCGCCATTTTGTCTTCCCATAATGCATCCTTGCCCCATCTATTCTCTGGTAAGTGATGCACCCATCCGTCCACATGATGCCAGGACCCCCCAGGAAACATTGCCCATCACCTCTCCCATCTTGTCTTTTTCCCATAATGCATACTGGCGCCATCTCTTCTCCAGGTAAGCGATGCACTCGGCCATCCACATGAAACCAGAATTCTCCAGCAGAACATTGCCCATCAACTTCACCAACTTGTTTTCCCATAATGCATCCTGGCCCGATCTCTTCTCTGGTAAGTGATGCGCCCGGCAGTCAACATTAGCGGAGAAGTGGACTCATCGACAATGATCCAGTTTTGATGCCCATTGCAGGTACAAAGGCTGGTGGAATGGGTTTGCAGGGGCCCTCTGACAAGTCTGTGGCTCACAGTGTATCTTGACACCTTTCAGCCAGGGGTATCAGTAATTTGTGCCCTTATCGCTTCCTGTGGGATATGACCAGACGTCGAGGCCTCCCCCACACTTCATTGAGTCTTGGGCCCCATGTCCCCTGTCTCTTCGTTTCAGTCGTCTTCCTAGGAAAAGGTTTTGGTAGGAACTGATCACTACACACCAGGGTACAATGTCGTCTGCTCTGCGAGATGCTCCTGACCCAGGCGTCTACACATACAATTTGGACCCTGTAGAGCTTGTTCAGGATCCTTTACATTTACCCATTTTACCTGCTTCAACACTTTAAAACTTCAAAAACTTTCCGGTCACTGTAGAATCATCCAGGAATCTACAATTATCCGCAGGTATTTTCCAGCCCTCCAGGTCAGGGTACGGGCAGCAGTCGCCAGTGATATCTCCTATAGCCTCTATTGTCCCGTAATGGTTAAAACCTTATATCCTTATTATTATTGAAGAATCATTGCTAATTGAAATATGGTAAGGAAATGTTATGTGTAATAAATCTGGATCTAAGACAGTGACTCGTGATTCTATGTGATGTCAGAGCTGTCGAACTTATTATTGATGTCATAGCTGTCAGTGGCTTGAATATGTAGACAGACATGGTATCTTTTTGTATGGAATAATAAGTTGTTGGCTTCTTGCTATCTAGCAGTACTATGTGGGTTCTCTGATATTTGGTGTTATATGGACAGTCCACTTCCATGATGTCACCCAAGTATAAACTCTACCTGGTGGCCCCAAGAATCAACTCCATGGTGGGAACAAGAAACACCTCCACTGGTGGCCCAAAGAATCACCTCCATGGTGGCCCCAAGAATCATCTTCACTCGTGGCCACAGAATTAGCCCCACTAATGGGGCCCAATAATCAGCTCAACTTGTGGCCAAGAATCACCTCCACTGTGGGGCCCAAGAATCAAATCCAATGGTTGGACCCAAGAATCATACCCTACTAGTAGCTCCATAAGAATTAACTCCACTGGTTGCCCCAAGAACCAACCCACTGGTTTGCATCAAGAATCATCTCCACTGGTGGACCCCAAGAATTATCTCCACTGGTGGGCTCCAAGAATCATCCATGGTGGGGCGATAAGAATTCAATTCCACTGGTGGGATCCAGACACCCCAGTCTAACACTGGATACCAGCACTAACTGCAGAATTGATTTGATCACGTGACCAGGGCTGTGAAGTAGGAAGCTGAGAGGGTCCCTGCTAATCTGTATTGAGTGCTGTTTACACAATGACCAAGAAGATGAGGATGGAAATAAACTCTCCCTGCCTTCTCCTGAAGAGCCTGATGTGGGCTGACAGGCCGGCTTCCCCTCCTGCAGCTGCAACACGTCCATGCAGAGCTAGATATCCGATTGGCCAGATGTATAAAGTCCATTGTGTGTTCTCGTATCATTACGTCGCCCTAAACAGTGCATCCTATGCCTTTAAGATCAGCAGATCACTGGGCCACAAAAAATGAGAGCATACATGTTATGATCCGCTTAAACCTTATTCTCTGTTGTTTTTCCAAAGAGTTTTTCCACCACCCGCTCTTGTCCCGTCTGCTGGTCCTCCATCGCTCTTGCCCTCATCCTACTGCACGGGGTTCAGCCGGAGACGCCGCGGCCGGGGTTCGCGTGTGGCGTAGTCGTGCTGTTTGCACTTTCTTCTTTGTACAAGCTCCCATGTAATTAGTTGGAGGACTTGGAAGGTCCCGTGGAACGACTCACGGCTTGGTATAGAGGTGGACTCTTCCTTTACTTGATTGGAGATGAGAGGTATTAGGACGCTGTTGATCTTTGCGTCGTGTCATCAGCAGAAAATCTCCATCACTGTCAAAGCCTAATTTGCCCGGCAGCAAAATGTTGCAGAAAATGTATTAAAATGCAGACAACGGGGGGGACTTTAGACGGAGAACACGGCTCTGAGATCCCTAGAGTGCACCTGTGAGGGCTGTGAGCGCGCTCCATCCACCGCCTATAACATTTACATAAATTAGCAGTGTTTTATGTTACGGGGGCTTGTTAGGAGGCGCGGGGCTCGGTGACAGGGCTCCTGACATCTCGCATGTTAACAATGTAAAGAGATGAATTGTTATTGTTCTAATATCAGTTCCCTGGATACAATGTTGCTAAACGTATCCTGGTGTCTGTGATGCGGGCGGCCCAGGCATCACATGGGTTCTGGCTGCGTGTGGTCTCTGCGCCCTTGTTCCTCTAAGAGGCCGAAAATGAGAAATTCATGGAAAATGTAGCATCAATGGCCCAAGTCGTGATTTCCCAAACTGTGTTCTGCTCCATTCACTCCCCCCCCCCCCCCCACAGATCCAGGTGCTCTGCCGCCAGCGCTGCTCATCCTGGGGGTTTGTTCACATGCCGAATATTTTCATCAATGTATTTCACTTGTTGCTGCTGATTGGACACACTCTGGATATTTAATGGAGTTTTATCGTTTAAACTGTTCGTGCTCTTCAGCTGATTCTATGATATTGAGTTTGAAATACAGGGGCGAGTCGCTCCTCTCAGCACGCGTGTCGCTCCTCTCAGCAGGTGTGTCGCTCCTCTCAGCACGCGTGTCGCTCCTCTCAGCAGGTGTGTATCTTCTAAGATGCGTGTTCGCTCTCTCAGCAGGCAGTTGCTCTCTCAGCAGGTGTGTATCTCCTCTCAGCATGCGTGTCGCTCCTCTCAGCAGGCGAGTCGCTCCTCTCAGCAGGTGTGTATCTCCTCTCAGCATGCGTGTCGCTCCTCTCAGCAGGTGTGTATCTCCTCACTGAAGCTGTGACATCATCATTCTGTGTGAGGCAGCCGAAGCAGAAGGATGTCTGGAGAGAAGAGATCTGCAGCCTCCTGCATGCTTCTCTTGTGTCTGCAGAGCCAGGCTGCACAAGCTCCTTGCTGGGCTATAACCAGTTATGCACACAGCCTGAACTGATGAGACATGTGAGGAAGCACACTGCCCCCCCCCCCCCTCCTCCCCTTACGTGACCAGACAGGAGGCTGAATGACTGTGGTATATGGAGGATTACACACTGCCCTCCCCACCTCATCTCCCTCTGTTACCAGACAGGAGACTGTATATGGACTGTGGTATATGGAGGAAATCTCACTGCCCTCCCCCCCCCCGCCTCGCCCTGGGTTATCAGGCCGAGGACTGTGTGAAAAGGAGGGAACAGAGGATGTAGCACTGTGATATATGAGGGGATCTGTGACTTAAACAGGCAGTCATTGCCCAGATCATTCACCCTAGAGCTGGGAGAGGAGTATAGAGCCATCAGCCCTTGGCTTTACATTCAGTTTTAACAGCTCAGAGAGGAGTAAACACAGAGTGTACAGGCAGCCAATCACAGCGCAGGGGGCATGACCGGGGCGTTTCCTGTTTGGGGGCGTATCCCAACAGGCTGAATGAAATGTCAGCCAGCCAATCACAGTGCAGGGGGCGTGTCTATGGTCGCGGGATCCGGCCAAGGGGCGTGTCCCGACCAGCAGCAGCAGAAATAGAATAAAGATTTACAGAAAAGCTCATATCTGCTAAACCAAGTGACTGAGGTAATGCAACCCAATTACAAAAGTGTTTATTTTTACTGTCCCCATAATCTGAAACATGATCTTTGTAGCGATACAACCCCTTTAATGGGGCTGTGAACAGTGTGAACCATGGCGCATGTTTCCATTAAGGAAATGCAGTGACTGTGGTTTTCATGTTTTCTGATACAGAACACATCACACCTTGTAACATAGCCAGACAGTGCACCGTTTCCCTCCATTGTGTCTAACCATAACAAAACTAAGCCCAACCGTCTCCTAACTGTGAGCCCCTAACTTCGCTTACCCTAACCCTACTAACCCTAACTGCTGACTCAACTATCCCTAATCCTAAATTCTAACTCTATTAATCCTAATTCTACTAGCCCTGACCCTACTAACCAAACCACCTAAATGTACTGACCCTAAGTCTGCAACCCCTATTCCCAACTCTATTGATCATAATTCTACTAACCCTGTTTAATAACCCTAACCCCAGGGCTGCCATCAGTCATCCATGGGTCCCCCACCCATTACTACTTCCTATGTTTTAACATATCAGTGGGCCCCTTTTTGATTAGGTCCCCTGACAGGAGTACTGTCTGTACTGCCTTATTGGCACCCCTGCCTAACCCCTAACTCTACTAATGCTAAATCTATGAACCCAAAACCCTAATGTAAAAGCATATCTCTACTAACCCTAACTCAATTTACTTTAATCCCAACTGTTTGGGAACATAGTCTAAAAGAACACGTTACACCCGGTGATTTTAAAATTAACCCAACCCATTTAAGTCTAACACTAGCCCTACCAACCCTAACCATACTGACCTTAACTACCCTAAGGCTATGTAATTTCGGCACGCATTTCGCCGCATTTTTTTGCGCTTTTAATACGAGCGGATGCGCCCCCAAAAATTACGGTAACCATAGTCTCATGGGGAAAGAAGTATGGTTACCCCTCCTCCCCCGTGTAAAAGCGATCATATTGTCACGGGGGGGAGATAAGTGAGTGTCAATTATTTGCGGCAAAACGCGCCCGAGAAAGAATGTCAAGGGGTTTGGGCAGGTGCCCCTAACCCCCCCCCGCCCCGGGGGCCCCGCGGGGGTGCAACTTTAGTGCGAGTTTCCCGAAAGCACGATTACTGCGGGGTATGTGTCCGCGTACATAGTGTGAACGTAGCCTAATCCTGCTATCACTAGCCCTACTAACCCTAACCCATAACTCTACTAACCTCAAAGCCTAAATCTACTAACCCTAACTTTACTAACTCTAACCCAACTGTTTGTGAACATAGCCTAACATAACATCCAATGATATCCATTCCAGACCCAAAGCCTAACCCAAAAACTCTAATGTATAATTTACCTATTTACTATAACTTTACTGTCCTAACCAAGTAACCATAATGTTATCCCCTTCCCCCAACTCTTATAACCCTAACCCTACTAACATAACCGTAACCTAATAACCCTAAAGATGTGTGAACATAGCGACACCTTTCACATCCAGAGGTTTAAAACTGGCACAGACTTAGTATTGCTCACAGCTGAGGGTTTGTTACAAATTGTCCAATTTGGTCAATTCTCTGAGTAAAGTCCAATTCACATCTGCGTCAGGGGTTCCATTTGGAGCATCTTTCAAAGAGGTGGAACTGGACCCGTTTGCTGACCGAACGGCCCGTACGGGCCCCCTTTACTCAAAGGAGTTTTCGTCCTTGTCCCAACAGGAAAAAAAAATACACCTCGACTACAAAAATTTTCGCCTTTTTTATTAAAAACTTTAACGGCGTTTGACAAAATGTGAACAGGGCCCTAATCACATAAGCAGCAACATTCTGTCTCATCCTTTCTATGTGTGTTTTTATCACTTTGTTGTTTTGCAGTTTTAGTCGGTGCAGTGACGAGAGATCCGCACCTGCGCTGATTCACTGTACGGCTGCGCTTACACTGTTTTTAATGCAGATATTTAAGTGCAAAATGCACATTTGATGCTTTCTTTACGCAGCAAAATCCACATCGAAAAATGCATTGATATTGCCCCACGGCAGAGCGCCCCATGAATGCGCACAGTGCGGGGTTTCTTTACGAGTCACTTGATGCATTACACAATGTGCAATAAATGCGAGGACAATGTCAATCCTCCATGCGGAATTTTACAATGGAAAGTCAATGGGGATTCCGAAATAACACAGGATAGAACCCGTTCACTTTGCTGATATATAACCTGGTGTAATGTGCACAAAACAAATGTAATAGAATGGAATTGGCTGAAAAATACATGAACATATGCATGAAAAATACGTATCAAAAGTTGCATCAAATGAAGAAAAAGCTAAAAAAAAAAAAGCAAGTTTTTCACCAAAAAAATATGTTGTTTCCCTGCCTGTGTGAAACAGTCCAAGGGTTAAGCACAGGGAAATTTGGTGCAGATTTGCAATTTTTTCATTTAAAGAAAAATTTTTGGGGGGTTGTTTTGGAGGTTTTTTTTTTTGTGGGTTTTTTTTTTGCGAAATACCACATTAACTGCTCCAAAAAACAAAAAAATTTGCCCAAAAACCGGGGCACCCAACCCCAGGGAAAAAAAAAAAAACGCCGGGCCCAGTTTTCACCCCCCGCACCATTCCCCAGCCAATGGGGCTGTATAAGGGGAATCCACAGGCAGTTTTATATGTTTTTAATTAACTAAAAAATTGCTCAAAAACAGATAAAAAAATGCTGTGTGAGCCGCCTTTTGGGTTTTCCCTTTTCACGGCAAGTGACAAATACCCGGTTTGGTTTTTGCGACGGTATTTGCACTTTTTGCGGTCGTCCCACGGCGGGGGTGGGGCGGCTTTTTTCCGCAATGAGCCCTCCCCTTCAATTGAGGAGCTTTTTTCATCCGGAAAAACCCGGGGGAAGTTTTGCTTGCTCAATGTTTTTGCGGCCGGGGGGCGCGGGTGGCAAAATATGGACGGGAAAACTGACGGGTTTTCCATAGAGCACAAATTTTGCCATTTTCGGCCCGGGTTTTTAGGCGGTCTGCAAAACCCCAAACCGCCTGAAAAACCCTCGAAAAACCGTGCGGGGGGTAAAGCCCCTTTGGCCCTGTTTTCATGGCGTAATTTCGGGCATTTCGCCGTATTTGTGTCTAATACGTGAGATGCCGGGGTTTTAATTTCGGTAATCCATTGCTTCTTTGAAAACTAGGTCAGCCCCCTGCCCTGCTTGTACAATACGATCATATTGTACGCGCGGGGGTAAGTGACATGTCAATTATTGGGCGATCAGCACGAGCTTTGGGCTCGTCCACACGTCTGGGTTTATTGGTCGGGTTTTCAAACAGTTTGCGGATTTTTAAAAAATGTCTGAAAAAAGACAAGAAATGTTATAAAAGACTTTATAGAAAATCGCCCAGTGTCCAACTGAATGGATTTCCTGGATGGATTTTTAGTCCCCGGCTTTCGAAAAAGCTTCCAGCATCACAATCTTCCATGGTTTTTGGGGGGAAGCTTGCCAATTAATCCTATGAGGGAGGAGGAAATCGCAAACACGTACGAAACCGTTCCCAAAACCACTAAAAAAGGTGAAAAAATACTGGCTGGTTTTTAAGCAGAGCCCGGGAGGGCGTTTTTCACGGGGGGCCTTTTTTGTCCAGAGTGGGGGGGGGGTGGGGGGTGGCAGCCCCCCCGGGGCCCATGGACTTTCATTATTCTCAGCGGATAAGGCCGGGATAATTGACTGTCCCTTTCCCCCGGTCGCGATTTCGAAGCGGGGAGGGGAGATGGAACCCATAGTTCTCTATGGCTGTGGATTACCGTAAGAAGGGACGGATTTCCCCATAATCCGCGCGTCACGCAAAATCGACTGAAATCTTTCCCAAAATAACCCGTGTAAACATACCTTAGGGTATGTTCACCGGTTTATTTAGAGCTTTTTTGGACGGGTTTCAGAGCGTTTTTGATCCAAAAAACAGCACAAAACCTCCCCTAAAACGCGTTCTTCTTCAGAAGTTTTAGATGCGTTTCCCTCACGGTTTTGGACGGGTTTAAAACACTTTTTTCACCTAAAAATTAATACCCCAGGTCAAAAAACACACAAAAAAACTACTTCAAGAATTGACTGATCCCTTTTTTTTCAGCGCCCAAAACCACTTCCAAAGAAGCACGGAAAACCTTGTCTTGCGTGAACTACAAACGCTGTTTTACATGGGAATCAATTAAATGAACTGGCGGCATCTTGGACGCTGTTTTGGGTGCAGAAAACCACGTCCAAAACAGTGTCCAAATAAGCCATGTGAACAGACCCTTATCCTTCCTCCTGTTGGATCCACTTTAGTTATCGTTCAAGAGCTGCACTGAAAACCGCCCATGTGAATCCAGCCTTAGGCCATATCTACACCACAGGGATTTACTGTCAGATTTATATGCAGATTCGGTATTTAGAATCCACATAAATCTGCCTGTAATCCTGAGCCCATAGAGCGCGATAGAAAATCCGAGCTGTACTCTACACAATTCGGATTTTCTGAGGTTGGATTTCAAATCCCAAATCTGTTCAAAAAGCTTCGAACGTGTCCTATAATCCGGAGATTAGAGCTGCTCAATGTTAATGGGACGAAATCCTGAAACCGAGCACAAAATCTGCGCAAAAAAAAGGTGGCACAAAACTAAAATAAATTGTAAAATACTGGTCGGATTCTATAACAGAGGAAGCCTCGGGGCGTAACAAGAATTCCTGAGGCCCCATAGTGGTGGCTATGTTGTATGGTAAGCTAACCCATGGGGGGCCCTTTGCTCTTCCCCACTGGATCCACTTTAGCTGAAAAACTGCCTGTGTGAACCCGACCGACGGCCACCCGGGAAGTGTAAAATGCCGGTCAGGTTCTGTTAAACAGTCCAGCCACTATTTTAGAGTCTTTTCAGTGGTTTTGGGGGACAGTTCTGTCCGTGGTTTGCGGATTCCCCCGTCCCCCTTAACCATTGACTAGCGCATCCTGAACCCGAAAACCAGGCAGAAGAATGGGCAGGTTCCGAGTCCATCGGAACGCCTGCGGTGTGAAAATCCGTCTGGCTGAAACTCTGTCCAGTGTAAATTACTGAGCGGATTTTCTATCAAAGTCTATGGTAAGTGTTGACAGTCGGTTTTCAGACAGTTTCCAAATTCAAAAATCCCTGTGAAAACTTTGCCCTGTGAGCAGACCCCAATACTCCTCCCTGCTGGATAATCTTTTATTAGGCTTTGTCCCTACGGCACCGGTTTTTCAGACGGTTTGTGGTTTTGCAAACCGTCCGCAAACTTTTACATGGGGCACTATGGAAAACCCACGCAGCAGTCCCCACTATCCCCACTGCACGGGTTTTCCGCCCGGCGGTTTTTCAGACCACTGGCCACCCGAAAAACATTGTGCTTGCACATTCTTCCGTCCAGTTTTTGGACGGAATATGAATAAGTGAATGAGAAGGGGGAGGGCTACTCGCGGAGAAAAGCCGTCCCCCTGCGGCCGTGTGCACGGCCCAAAAAAATGGAAAAATAACAGTCGAAAAACCGACCGGTATTTGTCCTGTGCCGTGGGGAAGCGCCCTTATAGCTCAGGACTGAATTGAAAACTGCCTGTGTGACTGTAGGCTGAGACAACTCACTTCTACTCGATCTACTTCTGCTTTACCTCAAAACCTGCATAAAAACTGCATCAAAAACTGCCTGTGTGAACCCGACCTAAGGCTACGGCCACACAGCAAGTGTAAAATTCCGGTCAGGTTCTGTTTAAGAATCCAGCCGGTAATTTACCATCTTTTCAATGGTTTTGTTGGATGGTTCTGTCCGCGGTTTGCAAATTCCTCAGACCTCCTTAACCATTGACTAGTGCACCCTGCGTCCAAAAACCAGGCAAAAGATTGGGCGGGTTCCGAGTTCATCGGAACACCGGCGGTGTGAAAATCTGTCCGGCTGAAAATCCGTCCAGTGTAAACTACTGCATGGGTTTTCTATCAGAGTCTATGGGGAGGGTTGACAGTCGGTTTTCAGACAGTTTCCAAATTCAAAAATCCTTCTGAAAACCTTGCCCTGTGAGCAGACCCCAATACTCCTCCCTGCTGGATCCACTTGTATTATAGTTCAGAACTTCCTGTGTGAACGCAGGCTGAGGTGTCTTGCTTCTACTGGATCCACTTCTGCTTTAGCTCAAAACCTGCATCAAAAACTGCCGGTGTGACTCCAGCCATAGACTCCTTCCTGCTGGATCCACTTCAGCTCAGAAGCTGCCAGGGTGACCCGGCTTGGGTTGGTTGTGGA
>JAODAL010061351.1:0-20369 GCA_025379985.1 Phyllomedusa bahiana | reverse complement strand
GACAAAAAGGGTTTCAAAAAGGGAAAAGGGAAGGATTTGGGAATCGATGGGGGGGGGGGCCAGAGTTTATGGGTACCCGGGTTTGATGCGTGTTCCCTTTTAAACGGTCCTCATAGGGGGGACCTAGTTTGTAACTGGGGACCTTGAGTCGGATTATTGGCGAAACCCAACCTTGTCCCCCGGGGGAAAAAAAATGGGGGGGGTTTTATTTTTTCCGTTTGGGGCCTTTATGTGTGGGGCGCATCTGCGGGGACTGGCGCTCAAATTTTAAAAATGGTGGGTTCCGAACCAAAGTACCCCGCTGCCGGCACCTAGAAGAAAAGAAATGGAAGTGGAGGGCGGGGAGCGGGGCCATACCAATGAAAAAGGAGGGGTACCAGGGTTCCAAACCCGGGAGTTATACGAAACTTCCCCAAGGAAAGGGGGCCAGTCATTTGTCGAGCCGAGAAAAAGTGGGCAAATGCCTCCCGGATCTGTTTTAATTCTCCCCATTGTTTTTTCTCTGCGGGGGGGGAAGGTTGAGGAGAAACCAGGTTCACTTGCAACAAGAGCAAAAGGCCCCCCAAAACCAGCACGAATTGGCCCCCCCCGTCGAGCAATTGCTGGGGGAGCCCGTGTGACAAGATATGGAAAAAAAACAGGGGGGGGAGCAGATGGTAACCTGGAAAGGGACAAAATGCACCATCTTCGAAAAACGGTCCGCGACCACCCAAGACGTGTTGAAATGAGGGAGGAAGATCAGTGCAATGTCCTTCCCCATATAGAACAAGGGACCTGGGAATGGGCAGGGGTTTTGGAGCGACCCGCGGGTTTGTGGCGAGGGGCTTGTCAGGGGCACAATAACGCAGGACTTCACAAAATCCCTGACGCCCCTTTGCAAGCCCCGGGCCACCCAAAAAAACAGGGAGATACGAGGGACTCTTGCGATTTTCCTGGGTACGGTCACAAGAACGTGCCCCCTTTTCCAAATTTCCTGCGGATGCAGGCGAACTAGGTTTCCCTGGAGGCACTTTTTCAAACACCCACCGAAGCTGCAGGTCAGGCATTCAGGAAAAATTTTATGTGATAACGATTCCCCCCCCCAAACATCGAGACAGGGGGACGGCATGGCCCGACTTTCTTCCTGCAGGTCAAAATGTTCGGGAAAGTCGAAGCGTAAAAAGAAGGGGCCACCTGGCGAGCGGTTTGGGTTTTGGGGCATTGGAGGTAGGGAGTTTTTATGGGGGAGAAAAACGGTGATGAATGCCGAGCCCTTCCGGAGAAAAGACATTCTTCAAAGGCCAACTTGAACCCAGAACTCCCATTCGATGGTGTAATTCCTCTCCGTGGGGGAAGGTTTTTGGAGAAGAACCCACAGGTGACCCTTGCCTTGGGTCCCCCTTTTGGTGAGAAAATGCGCCCCCCTGACCGAAGGGCGTCCCCTTCCAGAAAGAATGGCTTTCGGTATTAGGGTTTGGGGAAGACGGGGGCGGAGGCGAATGTCCTTTTAAAGTAAATTGAACAAAAGCCTTTTGACTTTGGGGCCAATGCCTAGGGTTGGTGTTCTTTTTTGTAAGTTCCCAAAAGGCGCCACAAGTAGAGTAATGCGGGGGTGAATTTCCCGATAATTAGAAAACCCAGAAATCGTGTATGGGGCCCTAGGGAAAACCGGCTTAGGCCATGCAAAATGTCCCACAGCTTTTAGGATCCACTTTAGCCCCCGGTCCGGATGATGTAACCAAGGAAAGGGGGGGCGGTTTGGTGGAAAGACTTTCTTAAAATTGGCATAGAGGTGGTTGGCACGTAGTTGCTCCAGCACCTGGGGGGACTGGAAAGGGTGAGTTCCAAAAATTTGCAGAAAGACAAAGATGTCGTCCAGGTAGACCATGAAGGATAGAGGAGATCCCGGATTTTTTCATTCAGAATCCTGGAAGATGCTGGGGGTTGCACAAACTGCAGGGCATGACGAGGTATTCAAAGTGTCCATTCCGTGTGTTAAAATCAGTCTTCCACTCATCCCCCTCTCTGATGCGGATGAGGTTGTAGGCCCCTCGCAGGTCCAACTTGGATCAAATCGTCGCTCCACGAAGCCGGTCAAACAGCTCTGTGATCAACGGCAGAGGATATCGGTTCTTCACAGTGATTTTATTAAGTCCCAATAATCATCAAGGCCGCAGGGAGCCATCTTTCTTCTCCACAAAGAGGAATCCTGCCCCAGTCTGAGAGGAGGACTTGGGTATGAACCCCTTCTGGAAGTTTTCCCGAATGTAGGTTGACATGGCTTTGGTTTCTGGCATCGACAGAAGGTAGACCCTGCCCCTGGGAGGACTGGTTCCGCCAGTAAGTCATCGGGAGTCATGGGGGCGATGAGGGGTAGGGTCTCGGCCTGCTTCTCAGAGAAGACATCACTAATCCCGATATTCGGGGGAAAGACCTGGCAGAGACCTGGAGAATGGTTGAGAAGAAACGGAGCGCACTGGGCACGGTGCCACCAGGCAAAGATTCCGGTAATCAGGACCCCAATGCACAACCTCGCCTGTCTTTAAATTGAGCATAGGGGCATGGCGCTGCACCCACGGAAGCCCCAACGGGACGTGAGGAAGATCGAGGCAGCAGGTAGAAGGAGATCTTTTCCTTGTGCAAGACCCCCACGTGGAGGGACACCGGCTTGGTCCTGTACCGAATGGCGTCACCAAGGAGCTCCCCTGTGACGAGGAGATCACCAAAGGCTTCTTCAGGCCAAAAACCACTGGAAGTGAACGGGCACCAGGGCAGCATGGTAAAGTTCCCAGCGGAACCAGAGTCCAAGAAAGTAGGAGCCTGGAATACAAGTCCCGAGTCAGTCGTGATCTCCACCGGCATAGTAAGGCGTGGAGAGGATAAATTTTCACCTAGGGATGCCTCTCCAACATGGCCTAGGTGCGTGCGTTTCCCGGACGTTGGGGACGAAGCGGACAGCCACTCCGAAAGGGATCCGGGCTGGCGCAGTGCAGGCACAGCTTTTCAGCACGCCGTTGGACAACTCCTGCTAGATATGTGGTCCTGATCCACCTGCATGGGCTCTTCCCCAGATGGTAGAGGAAGCGGCAGTGGAGGCCTCTGGAACACCGGGTCCAGGCGTGGCAGATGGCGGGGTCTCACCAGGTCACGTTCTTGGCGAAGCTCTTGCCTCTCGGCGAAGCGTATGTCTATGCGGGTGGCCAGGTGGTGTATTTCCACTTAAGGCAAGACGGCAGGCAGGATCATCTTGCTGAAAGGGCGTCCTTAACCACTGCTGGAAAGGCCCTTTCTTAAAGGTGTCGCACAGAGTGGCAATCATTCCAGGACAGCTCTGGATGCCAGGGTTGCGAAACTGTACCGCATAATCTCCGACCGAGGATTCACCCTGGTGCAGGTTCAAAAAGTGCCGTCTCCGCTGAAGTTTCCGCGATGGCTCCTCGAAGATCTGCGGAATTCTGAGAGGAAGGCCTGCAGGTCCTAGTCATCGGATCGCTCCTGTTCATAGGGGTGTAGCCCAAGCCAAGGCCTTCCCAGACAGAAACTTGACTACGAAGGTAAAAAGAAGGAGTGCCACATTCGAATTCTCAGAGGGAACTGTGCCGCCCACTTGTCAATGTACCATGGAGATCTGGGTTATGAACACCCGACACAGCTTTGGATCCCCCCTCGAACAATGGACGGCAACGGTAGTCGGAGCGGGGGGCCCCCAGTTGCGGGCGGAACAGCCTGACAGAAGGGTAGAAACAGAGGCGATAGTCTGCTGCTGACTGAGCCAGGACTGCTGCAAACATGGAGGTATACTGGTTCAGTGTCTGAGCTTGTTGCGCAATCTGCTGCGATGCTGGGGCAATCGATAGCTGCGAGATCCGCTCGCGGGCTGGGGTACCTCGGTCGGGATCCATGGCCGGATCTTCTGTCACGAATGCGGATAGTGGATACACTGGACCACGCAAGCGGTGGTGTAAGCTATGCCAGGGAGCGGTATATGTAGGTCCCCGTTTTCACCAGAAGCCCGTCTACCAGGTCGATTCCCCTGACGTGACTCGCCTGCAGGTGGCAACACGAGGTTTAGCGTGGTGCAAAATCGTAGGCAGGCTCGTAGTCGGGGGAAAGCGGTTAAGTCAGGACAGGCGGCAAACGTTCATGGTCGTGGGACGTAGGCAGGAAGGTTCGGTACACGGTAATATAGCGGCAGCGCTCGGCAATTACCCAAATACCGGCAAGCTGGCCCATTAAATTTCACAGAGCCAGCATGCACGCCCTAGAGAGCGGGGACGAGCGCGCCAGGCAGCAGGAGGCTGCAGACATACAGGAGCACGGCCGGGTGAGTATTGGTATGCTGGGTAGCGAGTGCGCCCATTGCCCGACACCCGGGCAGCGGCGGCACTCGCCCTAGATGCCGGGGCACAGGCAGGACTGCGACAGCGCCCGCACACTGTTCGCAACAATATCACAGTTTAGTGTTGCGGTTGGGGAGTCATATGGAAGTTGCAGGCAAGTTTTGGTGGACCAATTTTTACTAATAGAAGCTGTTCAACTTAAAGGGGTTTTGCCACAAAGTAAAATTGATGTGGGAAGCTTGAAAATTAAATGATAAACATTTTCACCATTCATTCACTTTAAATTTCTGCACCGTTTTTGTTTTAGCTGCTCATTTCAGTGATCCATTGTTTAAAGCTCATATCCTGGGATACGACCCACGTCTGTGAGCTCCTCTGTCTGGTCGCACATGCTCAGGACATCCACCTCTCTTCTCAGGTAGTGAAAGAGTCTTCAAACCCCAGGTTGCCTGTCATTCTACTCATGTCCTTTGAACTAGTTAGTATAGTCTAAAAGTGGCAAACAAAGAAAAAGAAACCTCAATGAGGTATGTGCATTGATAAAGAGGAAAAAATTCCTTTGGTTAAGTTCATGCAGGGATTGGAACCTAGGTCCCTTGTTGCTGTAAAGCAAAAATGTTACCTCTGAGCTACAGTGTAGCTACTTACAATTCTATACAAAAACAAACCTTTCTTTGACTAGAGAGAGAAAAGGCCTGGTGATGTCATCCTGCAGGGTCACATGTAATTTAAACAAATCACACACGCCCCCTTCTGAGCACACAAAGCTGAAGAGCTGGATGCAGGAGGTATGAAATAAGATTGTGGCAAAACCCCTTTAATAATGGTAAACAGGCTGAGCTTTGGAGGCCATCCTGAAAGATGTGATAGTGGTAACGTCTTCCAGAAGCGGCTTGGTTGTGGAGTAAGGATCTTTGGTGGGGTCATTGGTGCCGTAGAAATGGACTGGCTTTGCCAGAACATGCCACCCCTTGATTGCTGTCTGCCGGTTGCTGTAGGTCAGCCAGATGGGGGAACTCACGGTATCCTTGAATCTAAACATATACTTGCCTAATATTGCACCAAACTCCTTAGGGTGAATGGTAGTTATGTAGTTTTAACTCCTCACCAACAATGTCCGATTGTCAGTAAGGAGCCTGGGTCTGCTCCATAGACACCCATTGCTAACAACAGAGATCTGAGCCGGCTCCAATCCCTGCTGTTTCACCACAAAGATACCATAGCGATCGCAGGTATGCCATCTAAATAAATGAGGAATGGTACTGCCCACCATACCTCCCTCCATTCGCCTCCTTCCATGATGAAATTGTTGGCCGCCGATCAGTTACCATAGCAACACAGCTATCACAGTTTCTATGTATAAATATTTTTCTTCATTGCCAACAGCAGGGAGTTAAGATCCACCATTGGTACAACCTTCTACATTATATATAAAATGTAGATGGATATACAAGCAATCAAGCCCCCTACTGGTCAAGTTCCCTAAGGGAACTAAATGATAACGTAAAAAAAAAAATGTTTTAACCCCTTCTTGATAGCTGGTCATAATCATATGGCTCTTCATTTTTTTCCTCCCCATCTTTCAAAAGCCATTACTTTTTTATTTTTCCATCAACATAGACATATGAGTACACAAAATGTACTTTCTAATGGTGTCATTGACCATAACATGCAAAATATAAAATGGGACAAAATGGGACTAGTGCATTCAAAGATTTAAAAGAAGTGTTTACAAACTGAAGTGTGTTTTGAATGCTCACCTTTTTCCGTCGTGCATGCAGCTGGCAAAACTCACCACTGCATCTACACTATAACCCTTTGATGGAATGTAAAGTATTTCCATGGTCTAGGACCTGGGGTGTCCAAACTGCCGACCCTCAGATGTTGGAAACTACAACTCCCATCATGACCCACTGTTATAGATTATACAAATTCATGATGGGAGTTGTAGTTTCCCAACAGCTGGAGGGCTGGCAGTTTGACACCTGTGGTCTAGACTGTAATCACATTAGTATCTATGGTCTTGGAGCCCAATTTGACTTCCTCAGATTACGATATACTGATAAATCAGTGTAGATCCCTCCTGGTATCAAAATTGTGATAAAAAGTAAAAGAGTTTTGATACCAGGAGTGATCTGCACCTATTGAACATAAACAATAATAGTTATAATTCTTTATTTATAGCGACAACATTTATTACACAAGCCAATTTACACTAATAGAGGGAATAAGCACAGGCAAACCAGACATTACTTTGTAAAAATGCTACTGACTAAATGAGACTCGAGGTGTGGAGGGCTATGATGCAAGAGCTTACAACTATTAGGGTGTATGGGTGAAACAAAGGGTACTTGGGCTTGGTTTAAAATGGACCAGCCATTGTTACATTAATTTAGGGTAGTACACCCCTGCATTCTACCCTCCAAATGTCATGCCGCCACCAAACTTTTCTCACGTTAATGCCCTCCGCCACCTAAACAAACCTACCAAACTACAGTCTATCCTAACTGCCACCTACTCACCCTCTCATGCTCCTTCTGGCTTCCGGGGAATATTCCCCAACCCAGGGCCCCCCAGCACATTCCACCATAGTCTCTGCACCTCGAACAGGACTTCGCACTATAATTCGATAATCCCTTCACCAGATACACATCCCTCTGAGCCGTGCTCCCCCCACCCATCTCCTTGGAGCTCTCGGGAATGCGGGGTTTGTATGTAATTTAACTCTAATACATTCATGACTTGTTATCTCACGCAAACTTACTCTTCCTTGGTCTGACTGAAACTGGCTGACCCACTCTGACAACAGTCTCCCTCAGTACTCTCTTTTAGCGGCTCCACTTACCCACCACTCCTCGTCCTGGTAACAAAATGGTGGAGTGTCGGCCTCCTCCTGTCTGACACCTGCTCCTTTGTCCCGCTCACTCTCTGCCTTCCCTCACGCTCCTTCTCCTTTGAAGTGCATCTGTCCGATTCTACGCCTCCTCCGACCTCCAAGTGGCTGTTTGTATCTACGACCGGCCAAGGCCTGCCACTGCCTTTCTGACCAGTTTGCTTCCTGCTTCTCCGACTTTATTTCCACCGACATCCACACTATCCATCATGGGAGACCTCAAACTTCCACAATCGACACCCCCACTCTGCTTCCAACAAAAATCCTTTCACTATGCTCCATCCTTCAACCTCTCCCAGTGGTCTAAGTGCCAATCACAACGATGGACACAAACTGGCTCATCTTCCACCGCCTCTGCCCCCTTTCTGACATCTCTAACTCTCCACACAATTTTTCAGAACACAACTGCTTACCTTAACCAATATCTCCTCCCCATCTGCTCATCCTGTCTCATACAGTACGAACCCGCTGGAAATCTTACAAATACCTCAACCCTCACACTCTCTCTGACTATCTTGCACCTCATTCCACTATCTCCTCATTTCAATGAACACAGATGCAGCCACCATTTCTACAACCTACAGCATCATCACCACCCTCGTCTCAGTCGCTCCTCTCTACACAACAGAACCCCGCAAAATCTACTGTCAACCCCTCTGGCACACAGCACTCTACCAAACAGCTGGGCGAGTCTTCCAGAGCTGCGAACGCCGCTGGATGATAACAACTCTCTCCATTGATGACTTTTCCTTTTACAACACTCACTGCAGACATTTAAGTCGCCTACTCGCCTCAGCCAGACAGACATATTTAACAACTCTAATATCCTCTGTCAACAACCCCAGACAAATTATTCAAAACCTTCATCTCTCTTCTCCGTTCCACCAACACCTCTCCCCCATACATCCTGTTCAGCAGAGACTTTGCCATTCATTTCTCCAGTAGGTCTGCCTCATCAGAGAATGCTTCAGCCGCAAGTCCCCCACCCCCATCCTTACACCTTGCAACGGATCTTCCCCCTTAGCTTGATTCCCCACGGTCACTCATGACATGCTCTCCTCCTTACGTCCAAATCCAAACTCACTACCTGTAGTCTTGACCCACTGCATCCCACCTCATCCCAGACCTCAGTGCCTTCTATCATTCCAGGCCCTCAACCATCCTCTTCAAACCTATCAATAACCTCTGGCTCTTCCCTTCTTGGCCTTTAAACATGCTATATCACTCATTCTAAAAAAAACAACCCTTGACCACTTTCTCTGTCCAACTATCGCCCAATATCACTGCTCCCTTTTGCTTCCAAACTACGTCGTGCAGCACGTCTTTCTTCAGCGGTCTCCCACCTCTCCTCAACTCTCTTATTGACCCACTACAATCTGTTTTATGACCCCACACTCATACCGAAAATTGCCCTAACAAGTCACTAATGACTAGTTTGCTAAGGCCTCATGCCACTACTCTGTGCTCATACTCTTTGACCTTGTCCTCTGCCTTTGACAACTGTCGGACCATCCATCTGCTACAATTCCTCTCCTCCCTCGGCATCACAGACTTGGCCTCTTTTCTGATCTCCTCGTACCTCGGACTTTCAGCGTCTCTCATTCTCGCTCCACCTCCTCACCCGGCCTCTCATCTGTCGGTGTCCCCCAAGGGTCCAGTCTGGGCCCACTCTCTTCTCTATCTACACTCTTTGTCTCGGTCAGCTCATAGCTCTCACATGGCTTTTCATTACCACCTGTATGCTGATGATACCCAAACTCTACATCTCCGGCCAGATGTCACTTCTCTACTCTCCCGGATCCCTGACTGTCTGTCCTCCATTTCTTCATTTTCTCACATCACGTCTCCTAAAACTAAATGTGGAGAAAACCAGAAAATCATCATCTGTCCCACAATCCAACTCTTACCCATGCCCCTGATCTCCTTTTACAGTCAACGGCTCTACACTCTCACCGGTCCCGCAAGTCCGCTGCCTTGGGGTAATCCTAGACTTGCTTATCTTTCAAAACCACACATCCAAAACCCTCAACATCAGCCTGCAGCCTCACCTGGAAAAAACATCTCTCGCATCGCTCATTCCTAACTATGACTACTACAAAAAAGCTGGTCCATGCCCTTGTTCATCTCCGCCTAGTCTACTGCAAAAATTCCTTCTCAGTGGGAATCCCAGCTAGCACCATCGCTCCCCTCCAATCCATCCTTAACTCTGCTGTCCGTCTGATCATCTCTCTCCTCGCTACTCCTCTGCCTCTCCCCCTCCACCATTCCCTTCACTGGCTTCCATTGCCAGCGATTTAATTTCCAGCTACTAACATGACCTACAAGGCTCTCCATGTCCTCTCCCTCCATACATCTCTGCCCTAATTTCCATATATCTCCCTCACGCACTCTCGCTCCTTCACAGGGCCTTCTTCACTCTGCTTCCCCTTATCAGCATTCCTCACCACGTCTCCAAGATTTCTCCTGTGCTTCACCCACAATTGGTACTCAACTGCCCCCAACACATCAAGACTTCCTTCACTTTCACCAGCTTCAAACAAACTGAAAAACCACATTTATTCAGGCTTGCTTTAACCTTCACTAAACTTGTCAAATACTTCTCCACAGGACATGTCTGCCCTTCCCCTCCTGTCTCTTTCCCCCTCCTTGTAGAGTGTAAGCCCTCGCGGGTAGGGTCCTCTCTCCCTCTGTCGTGCCAATTGTCATTGTTCATTTATCTTTGTACTCGTTTGACTTATGTATTGTATGTAACCCCTCGATTGTACAGTGCCCTGGAATCAATGTCGCTTTAAAAATAAATAATAATAATAATAATAATAATAATAATAATAAAGTGCTGAATTTACAATGGTCCAGCCTTGTTTCATAAATAGGGGGGGTTTACATAAAAATCGGGTGAACCTGCCACCCTGACTTTACATCTATATACAGATAAGTGCCTGTGAGTGCCCTAGTGTAGGGAGTGACAGAAATGTGTGTGATAGAAGGTGGGGGTTAGCAATTAGGGATCATGGTAGGCCTTCCTAAGAAGATGTATTTTCGTCCCACTCTTAAAATGCGAAGGCTAGGATTGTGCTTGATGGTACGTGGTAGCATGTTGCAGAGAACGGGTGCAGCACGTTCAAAATCTTGAAGACGGGCATGGGAGGTTCGGATGATTGTGGTCTGTAGTTTGTTGTCCGCAGCTGAGCGGAGAGAGTGGGCAGGGTGGTAGACGGAGATGAGGGAGGAGATGTAGGGGGGTTCAGCGCTGTGGAGAGCTTTATGGGTGAAAGTGATTAGTTTATGCTGTATTCTGTACTGGATGGGCAACCAGTGCAGTGACTGACACAGGGTAGAGGCATTAGTATAGCGGCTTGAGAAAAAGGGAAAAGCCTGGTGCGCATTCGGGAAAAATTGGGGGGGGAAGAGTTTTCGAGTGGGGAGAGAAAAGCAGGGAGTTACAGTAATCAAGAGAGAATAATAAGAGAAAAATGGGGGTTTGAGTTGTTTCAAAAAGTGAGAAAAGGATGGATTTGGAGATGTTCTTGAGGTGAGTGACAAGAGCGGGCAGGGTTGGATTTTAAAGGGGTGAACGACGATCAGGTTTTGAATAACCCCAAGACACGGCCTATCCCTAGGTTTTTAAGGGGTGCCACTATGAGAGAAAAATAGCAGATGGGGGGTTGGTTGTGATGGGGGGAAAAAACAAGAAGTTTCAGTTTTGTGGGGTTTTTATTTGGGGAGATAGAGAGAGGACATGATGTCAGAGACAGCGACAGACAGTCACTGGTGTTTTGTGAGGGCGGAGTGAGGGTCTGAAAGAGGGTTAAAAATTGGGTGTCTCAGCATAGAGTGTACGGGAAAGAAAAATTTACTGAGGGTTTTTAGCCAATGGAGGCTGTATAGATTAGTAGGGGGGTGGACCAAGAACTGCCCCCTGGGGGACCCCAACAGCAAAGGGGGGGAAGAAGTAGAACCTGCAAATGAGACACTAAAGGGAAAGGGGTCGAGAGGTGGGAAAGAGAACCAAAGAGAGAGCGGGGTGTCCGGATGCCAATTGCAGGGGCCCTGCTGAGGAGAAGATGGTGATCAACAGTGTCAAATGTTGCGAGAGTCCAGCGAATAAACAACGGTATTTACCTGGATTTTAGCGTGTGGAGATCGTTAGAGACTTTAACTAGAGATTTTCTGTGGAGTGTGGGGTGCAAAAACCCTGTTTTGAGGGACGAGAAGAGAGTTTAGAGAGATGGATTAGGCGAGAATAGACCAAGCGTTCCAGGATTTTAGAGATAAAGGGGATTGTACCGGTCGGTAATTGCAAGCAGGATGGGCCCAGGAGGGCTTTTTTAGTAAAGGGGTGAGGGAAGACCCCAGTGGAGAAGGGGGAGAGGGTTGAAGATTGCAGAAAGGGTGAGGGGAGGATAGCTGGAGAAATAGACTGGCAGGTGGGAGGGGAAGGGCCCCTAGGCAGGTGGGTGGGGGCGGACAGGGAAATTGGACACTTTTCTTCTGCGTTTGGGGCAAGGCTGAGAACGATGAGGGGTGTGGGGGAGGGAAAGGGTGGGTTTTGCTTGGGTTTTTAGTGATATGATGCCGAATACTGCAAAAGTCACGGTTGATCCAGTGTAGTCCACTGAATCCGAAGTAGTCCAAAAGGGAGACCTATAAATAAGCAGAAACCTTACACTCATACACATAGATAGGCTGGATACCGTATCCAGCATCCAGAAAAGTTTTGTGGAGGATATTCATCAGCCAGCTTTCCTGGACACTGGATATTCTATCTCTCATGCAGAGAGGCTGGGTAATTCCCTAATCCCCCACTCGTGGCATCCAGTTTTCCTATCATAAGAAAGCTGGATGCCAATTTGTGCCAAAATACTGGTGCACATGCTTTACACTACATTTATCATGTTTTAGACAGTTTGTAGACACACTTCATGTGACAAGAGTGGAGTCACAATCACATTACATTTCTGGGCAATCAGTGTCATAAAGTAAGCCAACTAACAGAAGGTGTAAACTTCAACTAGACTTTCTAAACATGCACTAAATATATCAACACTATAATAAATATGGCGCATTGTAAGGGTATGTCCACACGGTGTATTGCAAGTGTGAAGTGGTTTTAATGTTATGGCTGAATTGTTTATCCATACAATATAATAGTAAAGGAAAATGGTACATTCTCTTATCGTACCAACAAAATTTGGCAGGGGTTCGCAAATTTAAAAAGAATAAGCCTGTTCCTCATTGTCGGCACCCCCCGCATCAAGATTGCAGGGTGCAGATCAGTTACCTTGGCAGCTGGGTTTTTCGAACCCCTTTATAGCCCCCTGTAACGCTTCTATTACTTCCGCCCCCGAAAAAAGTAGTATAACCGCCATCTTGGTACACACTTCTGCATTACTGCATAAAATACAGAAGAGTGTAAAAGCAATCACACCCCCCCCCCCCCCCTTAGTGGTCAAGTACCCTAGGAGGAATGAATATATAAGTAAAAGAAGAAAAAGTTATAAAAGAAAAAAAATATATTAAAAGTTCAAAAACACCCCCCCCCCCCCTTTCAATTTTTAAATAAATGAATAAAAAAAATTAAGAAGTTACACATTCACAAACTGGTATTGCCGCTTCCATAAAAGTCTGATCTCTTAAAATATACATGAAAAAAATCCGGGGTCAGAAAGCTCAGTGTAAAATTTAAAAAGTCTTTTTTAGAAAACTTCATAAATTTGTTAACACCCCCAATGGGAGAAGAAAAGCAACGTTTCGAGACCTGGGCTTTTAGTCCATTTAAAGATGTTTTTCAAAATGAAAAAAAAACTAAATTTATCCTGAACACTGTAAAGAGAAAAATTTCCAAACCGCCATTTTTTTTGTCATTTAATTTACCCTAAAAATTGGAATAAGAAGTTATCGAAAAAAATTGCATGTATCCCAAAATGATACCAATAGAAACTGCACTTCAGCTTTAGCCTGCAAAAACATGGGCCCTCACTCAGCTCCATGGTAGAAAACCAAAATTGGTGGCAGAAAATTGCACTGCAGTGCAAATTTAGGAAATAGAGAATGCTTTTATTTTTTTAAAAGTACTATAACATAATAAAAAAATTTCAAACTATTGGTATCCGGATGGGAATAAAACCGGCCAAAACACAGAAAAAACACTTTTCATTTATACTGAAGAGTGAATGCCATATAAACAAAAACCCCTGCAATTTACCCCCAATTGCCCCGGGTTTCCCCTTTTCTTTATAGGGTTTTTGGCCCCAAATTAAAAAGGGTAAATCTTGTCTTTTTATGGTTTTTGGGAAAGGGCAGGAGGAAAAAAGATAAAGAGCCATATTATTATGATTTTTGAAAGGGGGAAAGGGGTTTTAATTTTTAAGGCCCCCTTTTTGGGACCTTAGAAAAACTTTTAACAAATTTCCCAACGGAGGAAAAAAGTTTTTTAATTTTTAGTTTGTTTTAACATGAAAAAGGGAAAAAAGGGCCAAACTCTATTTGGGGGGCTTTTTGTTTTTTTTTTGGGGGAGCTAAAATTGGGTTTCTAAATCAGACCGGGGTTAAAACCCTTGGGTAGGACATGGGGAAAAAACACCCACATACCTCCAAGTGCCCCTTTTCTGGAGGGAAAAGTCCCAAATATTTAAACCTTGTCCTTCTTTGCCCCCATAAATGTCCCTTTTTTATTTGGGGAAATAGTTTGATCAAAAAAACTGACTATTTTGCTAAAAACATATCTGATTGCTTCCTTGCTTTTTGATTACATAACAATTTAAATTATTATTTTCTTTGGTTAAAATTTGCAATCCGGGAAAAATATGTTTTTTTTTTGGCGGGTTTTAGGGCCCAAAACAAAATTTGGGTATTTGGGTGTTTCGGCGTGTCTTGGTTTTGATGCACGTGTTTGGGTTTTGGGGTCTGTTTGGTGTCCCTCCTTTGCAATCTCTAAAAGTTGGGAGGTATGCACCCGGGCTGCCCAGAACCATCCCTGGAATTACTGTTTTGGGAGGACGAGGGTTACATTGGCCACGCACCCTTACGGGCCACCAAAAATGCTTTGGCGGACTGTGGGCCCCATGTATGAACCTATTTAGGCCCTAAAATCACTTTTTTGCCAAAAGTTTAGGGTTTGGTAAAGTTTTAGACCAAAACAGTTTTTAAATTATTTATTTTTTTTTTTGACCCCTTGGGTTCCCAAAATGAGCGCTGTATTCAGGTTTCATATATAACAAAATTTTCAACCAAGTAAAAAGGTGACAAAAATAAACAAACAACTGGTACAGAAAGGAGGAGGTCTCTCCGTGGGGCTTACACTCAAAACAAGGGAGGGGGGGGAAGAACGAAGGTGGGGGGCAGCCTGGTTGGGGATATTTGGGGGAGTGACCGGGGGTTATTGTTGGTTATAGGAAACCCTGAAGAGAGGGGGTTTTCGGGTTTGTTTTTGGGGGCTGGGGGGAGGGGGGGAAGAGTCTGAGGTTTTTGGGGCAGTGGATTTCCCCGGTGGGGGGGAAGCACGGGGAAGTCTTGGAAAAGGTTATGTGAGGATTTGGGAAAACCGGGCGAGAGCAGAGGAAGAAGGTTCCGGGGTGAGGAGGGGGAGATTGCATGGGGGAAATATCTGGAGTTGAGGCAGTTAGGGTAGGGGGGGGAAGGGTTTTTTGGGGGACCCTTGTAGGTAAAGGTTACTAATTTGACCTGGTTCCCCGGGGGCCAATGGGAACCCAGTAAAGGGTTTTGGCAGGGGGGGGAAAAGGCCGGGAAAGAGAAATCGGGAGAAAGGTGAATAAGACGGGCAGCAGAGTTAAGGATGGTTTTGGAGGGGAGCCGGAGGGGTGCAAGCTGGGAGGCCACAGAAAAAAGGATGTTGCAATAGTCTAGGTGTGAGTTGCCCGGAGGGCCATGGACCAGCATTTTTTTCCCTTTTCAAAGTTAAGGAACATGAGCGGTTTCGGGAGATATTTTTTCCCGGTGGGGGCCCCGGGGGGTAGAGGTGAGGGTTTGGGATGTGGGGTTTGAAGGGGAAAATTGGAGGGGAAGGGGTATCCCAAGGGGAAACGGCTTGGGAGTGGGAGAGAGTTTTAGCCCTTGACTGTGTTTGAGAGATCAGGTTTGGGGGGATGGTGGGGAAAGGTGGGGAAAAATGTGAACTCAGTTTTCTCCAAGTTTTTGCTTCGGGGGACGTGATTAGGAAAAAGGAGGATTTTGGCTAAAAAAACAGTCAGGGATTCAGGAGGGGTTGAGAGGTTAAATTTCTGGGCCGGAGATGTTTTGAGTTGGGTATCATTTAGCTTTCAGTTGGGGTTTTGAAACCCTGCGATGTTATTAGTTGAAACCCGACCAAGAGTGTAGATAGAAAAAAGTAGGGGGGGCCCCGGACAACCCCTTTGGGGGAAAAAAACAACCAAGAGAGGGGGCCCAAAAGGAGGAGGGGGGTGGTTGGGGAGAGAGCCCAATGTCCCCCCCCCTGTGGGTAAGGAGAATTCCAGGAAAGGGCCCCAAATCCATGATGCCCAGGGGGGAGAGGATTTTATGAGGAGTGAGGGATTTGAATGTGTCAAAGGGGAGGACAGGTTAGGAGGGAAAACACAGAGTGTGGCGTTTAGGGCTTTTGGGAGTTGCTAAGTGTTGGGTTGGGCTTTGGTTAGGGCGGTTTTTGTAGAGTGGTGGGGGGCGGGAAAACCCCGGGTTGCGTGGGTTAAGGAAAAAGAGTTGGTGGGGTAGATGAGAGGAAAGTTTAGATTAAAAAATGCCCGTTTGGGGTTTAGGGGGCGAATGGAAAAAAATGGGTGGGGCGTTGTTGGCAGAAAGAGGGGTTTAAGGGGGATGGTTTCTTAAGGATGGGTGTGTGGGCCGCATGTTTAAAGGGGGGGAAAGGAAGATGCCCCGAGGTTTTAAATAGGTTGAGGAGATGGGGGAGGGGAGGGTGTAACAGGGACTATGGGCAGGGGTGAGGGAGGGTGGCAAATGGGTCAAAATTACAGGTTGGGGAGGTTGGGTTTGGAAAGGGGGAGTGGGAAAATTGTTTGAGGACAGGAGAGAAGCAAGTTGGGGGGAATATTGGTGGGCAGGTTTTAGAGGTGGGATGTGGGGCACGCAGGAATAGGATAGGCGGGGGGACTGCAGGGGGAAGCTTTGTCGATGAGATTTTTATCTTATATAGGAAGTGAGTGGCGAAGTCATCGGGGGAGAGGAGGATGGGGGGGGGAGGGGGTTTTTTTTTTTCCCGGTGGGGCGGAGGGAGAGCGTTTTTTAAGGGTTTTTGAAAAGGGTTTTCTGGGGTTTGAGACAGGGTGGAATGGGGTGGGGAAGTAAACCTGTTTGGGTGATGCGGGGTGCAGATTTAAATTTATTTCAGGGGATTGTTTTTATAAGGTTGGGAAATCAGCAGTGGAGCGGGGTTTTTTTCCAGTGGCGGGTTTGCAAATCTGGAAGCTGCCCCCAGCTGTTTGGTGGAGTTGGTTTTTGCCCCGGGTTGTCTTTGATTTTGCGTGTTCTGTTGTGTTTGAAAGGGGCGGGCCCGTCAAGAGTGGAGGGGATTGGGGTTGTTGTAGAAAATGGTGGCTGCCTCGGGGGCAGCAAAAGCGAAGGTTTGGGAGGAGGGGGAAAAAGAGATTCAGGGAAAAAGTGCGAGGGTTAAGGTGTTGTAGGGTTTTAGGGGGACAATAGATTTGGGGCAGATTTGGGGCAGGTGGGGGTGGGGAAAGGGGGGGAGAAGGTGAGCAGAAATTTTGGGTCAGAGATGAGTAAAGCAGATTAAAAGATTTAGTAAAGGAGAATTGAAGGGGGTTAGATAGGGACAGGGCGGGGGGAAAATGGGTTTTAAATGGGTCCCTCTTTTGAGTGGCTCCCGATGGGGCCACTGGGTGAGGCCAAAAGGGAAAAGGAGGGGGGTGACAGGGTTTTTTTTTGTAGTGGGCGGGGGGGTGGCGATTGGAATGTTGAAACTCCATGAAAATAGTGGGGAAAGTCAGTGGAAAGAAAAATTAAAAGGGGAAAGGGAAGGGAAAGGGGGCAAGGGGAAATTTGGGGGGAGGGCCCCCGGGGGGGCGAATTTAAACAAAAGCCACCCTTTGGGGTTTATGGGGGGTAGGGTCGGGCGCCCGGGGACCCAAAGGAGGGGAGGGGGAGGGAAAGGGAGTGGGGGAATGGGGGCAAAAGAAACAGGTATCTGACAGAAGAAAGGGGCGGGGAAAACGGCCCGGGGGGCCCCCTGGTCTTTTTTCCAGAGCGGGGGGTGTGGTTTAAATGAAGCCCACCGTAAGAGAGTGGGAGGGGGGGGAAGTTGTGTCAGAGGGGGTCACCCCGGTTTTTTTGTTAGTTCCCGTTTTATACATGTGGCCCTTTTATGTTTCTACAGGGGCTGGTCAAAAAAAAGAGCAGGGTCTTTTATTTGAGTGTTGTTTCTGTATATTATTTTACCTGTAAGGACATTTCAGGTTAATTTCTCACTGCGTGCTCCTAATATCTTTTACATATTATTCATTTTATCTTATCAGGTAATTTTACATTCATAGACTTTTGGAAAGACCAGTTTACATTGCCTCTGCATACGTTTATTCATTGCAGCAAATTTGATTTAACTGCTTGTATTATCTTTCCTTCTCTTTTTCTACACAGAAGTTTTTCCATGCTGTCAGCCACATACTGGATGCAGATAACAGAGAGAAGTGGGAGGACGCTCAGCAGGTGGGGAGCAGTGACGATACAGCAGTAAGCTGTGGATGTGTGACGATTGCCTGGAGCGGGGGAAGGATGTGTGTGCGCTTGTGGGGGATAATGCACAAATGCAATGTAAAATGTTGTCAATACAACAGGATGCAGGAAGGATTAATCCTCTTCCTCAAAGAAGACAATCTAAAGGCTATTTGGGCTTTCATTGCTGGGAGGAAAGAAATCACTGTAAGGCACATTTTTACACAGATGCTAGCATGGAATTCACGTGGATTCCATGTCGAAATCTGCATTTATTTTATCTAAAATCTACATGCTATTTTATCTAAACGGGAATCCACACCATCATTGATACCCTAATGTTTAGGAGCAGCTAAGGTTGCTTTCACACAGTGCAGTTTTGGTGCAGTTTTAACTGCACTTCAATTAAACTGTATTATTACCTGCAAACTTTTTTCACTTAAGTTCTTTGGAAAGTGAGTAATCAATTAGTGAGTGTGTAATCCACAAGACTTCAATCACAGTAATTAATTACTTACTTGAAACACCTTTCTGAACAATTTAGACAACTGAAAGAAGCTTGCTGGTCATAATGGCAGTTTAATTGGAGTGCAGTTAAAACTGCACCAAAACTATGCTGTGTGAAAGCACCCTAATGGCATGTCCCAACGGCACTGGTTTTTGTCCGGTTTTTCAGGCGGTTTGCGGTTTTGCAGTCTGTTTGAAAAACCGTCCGAAAATGAGCAGAATGGGGCTATATGGAAACCCGTGCAGCAGTCCTCACTGCACGGGTTTTCCGCCCGGCGGTTTCTCCGCCCGCGGGCCGCCCGCAACTCATTCTGCAACCACAATCTTCCATTCAGTTTTCGGACGGAATCTGTGCCTGTGAATGGGAAGGGGGAGGGCTTTTCTCCGTTCATCGCGGAGAAAAGCCGTCCCCCCCGTGGCCGTGGGGACAGCACACAAACCGGACAAATACCGGTTGGATAAACCGACCGGTATTTGTCCCTTGCCGTGTGAACGCACCCTTATTCTGAGACATGAAAATAAAGGAATGAATCAACCATTCACATAGTCTCTATAAAGAAAAGTGCATCGACAAGGCAAAATGTGAACTAGTCTCACTGAATCCAGAACCACTGATTACAAAGTGAAAATCTGCAGCAAAAACTAGAGGAAATTGACTTGAATTACAATGCCTATCCAAAACAGTATTGTTTCACATGAAAAATCCATTATGTGAACAAGCCCCAATAGGGTAATCTAATGTAGTGTGAATAATCTAGTCATCTAGCGCATGACAATTGCAGGTTAATGCATACTTAACCTCGCATCCTAATTTTAAACAAAAGATCTTGTATTGCTACAGTACACATCTTATTTGTGCATAGTTATGTAATATGAATAATATCCAAAAATTCTGCATGCATGCTTTTTATTTAATCAAAAAACGGTTCATTGATTTCAATAGGATTCTTTTTCCCTAACCAATAACAGCTGATCACCAGGGGAGCCAGCAGTGGGAGACCCCTTAATCAGCTAGTCGTGAGAGGATCTATGAAAAGGAATTTGACATGCTTGAACTCTTCTGGAAATATAACTGTTATCCTACTAAAAATATCACAAGGCATGGCACTGTTTTCCAAAAGTTCGTTCATTTCCCTCGCGGGTAGGGTCCTCTCTCCCTCTGTCGTGCCAATTGTCATTATCCCTTATCACTGTACTCGTTTGACTTATGTAATGTATGTAACCCCCTCGAATGTACAGCGCCCTGGAATCAATGGCGCTTTAAAATAAATAATAATAATAATAATAATTTGAGGAATACAGGGTTGGACAGAAATGTGTTGATGTCAGGAAGACAGGAAGTTTTTCATTTTTGGCAGAAGATACATGAAGTCCTAAGAGCTGAAGCTACAACCTTGCTGCATATCAGTGACTGAGGTCAAAGTAATTGGCTATTGCTGATTCTCTTTATCCTCTACAGCTCCTAGACCAAAGGTTTCCGTGACATTATATATGGATGCATTACATTTATTGTAGGGCACAGGTTAGACAAACAAGTCCAATTTTTCATTTTAAGGGATATAAAAGCTTTACTTTTTTAACTGTATTACTTCATAGAATAGGCAGTCATGCAAATGTCTAATATATTATTTTAAAATTCTGTTCACATAAATTTTGTATAAATCAGTGCAACTGTTCCTTGTTTGCACAATAGAATAATATAGCCTATGGATGAGCCATCATTCATGTCTGTTTCTCATCACATGATTCTTAACATGGCTGCCCCCATCTAGCTAATGTTATTATATTGCCAATAATAATAATTAATAACAAAAATTAAGTATGTGTACAGACAAATAATGATATGCTGTTGTATATAAACTGACAGACATAATAATGAGATGATGCTCTATATAGACTGGCAGACATGATTCTGAAATGTTGCTATGTACAAACTGACAGACCCTTTTCTGATAATCGCTGAAAACCCG